>BMAO01036627.1:0-24418 GCA_019973975.1 Trichonephila clavata | reverse complement strand
AATCTTCTCTCTCCACTCTCTTAGTTGGGGTGGTCCCTTCTTACACTTCTAATTTCGCTCACAGTTTAGCTCGCAGGTGGAGTGCATCTGTTGTTTTTCTCATGGCTAACAGTTGTCAAAGTGATTTCAGATAAAAGGGTCTGGCAATATTTTAGAGGTGCATGTGTGAATATGATCGAGGGAAGGTTATCTACATTGTAAGGCCGATCTTGCCGCTGCGAGGCGGGAAACGTAAATTCTGTTATCCAGTTTAGTATTAATTCGTAGATTTGTACCGATATCCTCCTGTGGGATGGCTTACAATACACGTTCCAATTGGCGAGCAATCCAAGGATGGTCGAAGACGCCTAGTTGTTATATCTTAAACGTGATCTATTCTTAACCGTTAAGATGGGGAAATTCAACGAAAACAAACTGGGGCAACTTGGCATTATTCTCTGGAATTGTAAGCCCAAGGTATTGTCGAGGGATGGGTAACATTACGAAGCTTACAACCTCACTCATGCACCACAGGGCAGTAACTTTGTTACGAATGATAATCGGTAAGATGTTCATTTATCAAATAAAATGACGCCCTGACTCTTAATTATCGGATTGTGTCACGAACAATTTTCAGGAGTGTATCTTACGCTCTCCTGAACGCATTCAGATACCTCTCCGCTGGTAAAGAGAGAAAAAAATATTGGTTGATTCTGTTTTAAAAATACACCTGGAAACTAAAGTTTGTACTATTTCATTTGATAACCATAAATATGTAAACTCCTTTCAGACATAAAATATGAAGATACATAATTATACAAAATATGTTTAAATTCAATTAAAAAATTAACACATATTGTACCTTTAAATTCAATTTTTATCACAAAAAATGGCTTGTGCATTAAACCTAGCAAGCAATTGCTCTGGAAGTCAGGGAAAGGAATCGTGGCACTGTAAATTGTTATCTTCATTTTAACAAATAATGCACTTTTTTTTAAACTAATTTAAAATTGATGAGCATTTCCAAATCCAGCAACCTAAAATATCAGGCATTTTTCATAATAATATTTCAGAAATAAATTAATTTTACGACTATTACTAGCTTTAAAATGAAATTTATTTTTAGTGAAATATATTACTGTTTAATAAATTTTTAAGCGCATTTCAACTCTGATGAGACTTAATGCTATTATGAATATGAATATTTCATATCTAGATAATAAAGCTTGACTAGTTTTTATTTATGCACTATTTAATTTATCCTTTTTTGGAATCTTAATTTATTTTCAGCCAAGGATTAAAAAGGTTCAAGAACACTGAAATAAAACATTAATTTCAGTTAGCATTTTATTTTATTTGTGTTTCTCACATTTCTCACATTTATTCATTTAATTTTATTTGAATAAATTCGCTGGGTAATCTAATACAAAATCCTCATCTATACGTCTTGATTAAGATGCGTACATATAATATCAGCACTGACTCCTTTTCAAAATGAGTATTTGAGTAAATGTTTATGATTTCAGAGAAATGAAACGCGCGCGTATAAATGGTTTTTCTCTTATTCAGGAAGGAAGTAGGAGAAATAAATATTTTGATACTTTCCTTCGCTGAATAATTTATTATGTTTAGACCATTTATTCTGGAATGATTGTTTATATTCTTAGATTTTCAAAGGACCAGTTGACAGATCGCATTCTTATTTTATCATTGCCATCCTTATTGTTTTTTCCCAATGAAATTGAGGATGCCTCACAAATATGTTCTTACATATTTGAGAAATAAGCAAAATTTTTACTGAGAAGTACAATTCATATTAGTCATTTATACAGGTCGTGATTTGTTTGTTTCGGTTTCATACAAAACTGACTTTTGACCAAAATTATATAATATAGGGTGGGCAACTTGTTTTGCTTGCTGGTCACGTTGTAGGAGCGAAGGATACCGGGGACTGTACCTATTTAAAATTATTGCTGTCATCATAAAAAATAATGGTACTTTTCTGTTTCCCTAGCTCAGGCGATAAAGTCGTCTAAATTGATACAAAATACGTCAAATGAAGTGTTCCCACAGGTAACCTTTAACCACATTTTCAAAAGCAGTCGTGATCTTTACTTACTAGTAATGTCTTATTCAAAATACACCAAAAATGGATGAAACACCAATAAGAATTTATACACTTGTTGTGATATATAACCTCTCCTAATATTATCATCTCTCCGTCTACCGTTACTTGTTTCTGGACGTGTAGGCGGATTAACGAATTCAAGAGACATCATTACAAATCACTATATTTATTGATACCTCTTAATCAAGGCAAGTTACACACACGATTCAAATTTAAGAACAATAAAACACAGTGGAGTATGAGAAGGAGTTACTATTAGCGGAACTACGGAATCGGAACTGAATCCACGAAAGATCAGCACGTACAAAAAAATTACAGCTAACACACGTACACGTATTCACAAGTTTCTAAATCACTAACCGTATTCTGGTACTTCGGCAGGTCCGTCGTGTGGAATAACTTAATGCTGACTGGATCGGATAAAGGCTAGGTTCCACATTCGACTTTCCAATCTTAATCTTCAGCTCTTCCGCTTAACTTGTCGCGTCACTACTCACTAAATCTGTCAACAACTGCGTGTTGATTTACCGATGCTTCAATTCATTTTACTTCAAAAACCTAACTCTTAACTTTACTACTCTCTCTCTTTAACTCGCGAAACCCGAACTTATATAATATTTCTCATTTGCATAAATCACGCTTTGGCTCCCGGTGGAGATTGGTTGAAATACATAAAACTTGAAAGAATTATTCAGGAGATTAGTGAAGACCGTACAGATCCGTCACACACTGAAGAGCCAAAAAAAGGTACAGGCATACGAAAGCAAATAAAGAGATATGGAACCAAATAAAGAGTACGGCGCTGTGGTCGGCAAAGCCTATATGCGACAACGAGTGTCTGCCACATTTGTAAATAGGTTACTGCTGCTACAATGGTAGATTATCAAGATTTAAGAGAGTTCGAACGATGTGTTATAGCCGGCACAAGAGATGAAATATAGCATCTCCGAGGTAGCGATGAGATTTGGATTTTCATGTACGACCATTTCGCGAGTGTATTTGAATATAGGGAATCCGGTAAAACATCAAATCTACGAATTGCTATGGCAGGAAAAAATATCATGCAAGAATGGGACCAAACGATGACAGACGAGAATTATTAAGCGTGATAGACATGCAACCCTTCGCAAATTGCTGCAGATTTTAATGCTGGGCCATCAACAAGTGTCACCGTGAGAAAAATTCAACGAAACATCATTGGATATAGGGCTTTCGGAGCCAAAGGCCCACTCGTGTACACTTTTTGACTGCACGACACCAAGCTTTTACGCCTCGCCTGGGCCCGTCAACACTGATATTGGACTGTTGAATGACTGGAAAACACGTTGCCTGGTCTGACAAATCTCGTTTCCAATTGAATCGAGCTGACGGACGTGTATGGGTATAGAGAAAACCTCAGGAATCCATGGACCCTACATGACAACAGGAGACTGTTCAAACTCGCGGAGGCTCTGTGATGGTATGGGGTGTGTGGAGTTGGCGTGATATATGGAAGCTCTGATACGTTTAGATACGACTCTGATAGGTGACAGGTAGGTAAGCATCCTGTCTGATCACCTGCACTCATTCATGTCCATTGTGCATTCCGACGAACTTGGCGAATTTCAGCAGGATGGTGCGACACTCCATACGTTCAGAATTGCAACAGAATGACTCAGGAGCAATACCCAGGCATGGACTTTATTGAATATAGCTGGGATACCTTGCAACGTGCTGTTAGAAGATATATCCAACTACTCTTACTTCAACTGATTTATGAATAGCCTTGAAGGATTCATGGTGTCAATTACATCCAGTACTACTTCAGACATTAATCAAATCCATGCCATGTCATGTTGCAGCACTTCAGCGTGTTTGTGGGGCCCTGCACGAATATTAGGCAGGTGTACCAGTTTTTTTGGTGCTTCAATGTATTTATTAACATTTTTGTTGTGTACATTGTGGTGTAGCCAATAACACCAATTTGGCGAGATTTACTTACTTTGTTGGGCTAATTTTATATCTATAGCTGAAATCACATTTAATTTAGAATAAATGTCTTAGAAAATTCTCATAACAGCCTTCAGTTTATGTGCGCCATCTTGTATCCGTATTTGCTCCTGTTGATCTTCATGCAGGAAATATTAGCTCACATATATTTCTCGAGTCAAATATAAATACAATTTCCCAACAAATTTCTTCAAACATGAAAAGTTTTCAGCTCACAAATATTTGTAAAAGTCAGTTAATGTCATACCATAAAACATTTACTTCACCCTACGTTCTAACTTTTAAGTCAATAAGTTCAAGTTGTTTTCTCTTCAGGTGCTGTATAATAACAGCAGTAATGGATAACAGTGCAAATTGAATTTAGGCTCAATTTTTTTAAAACCCTGAAATCTAGTGACTTCGTCCCCTTACTCTGCAGATGATCTATTTGCAGAAACACTCCCAGGTTATATATTTTTCCGGAATAAATAGTTTCTTAATAGAGAAAAATACGCCCTTTTACGTAATGCAGTCCTTTTACGTACACCCCCACAACCCCCGCATCGTAGTGTCCAGGGCTCTAGTGGGCCGAAACCCTGACTGCCTCCCAGTAGATACGCTTTGTAAAACCCAAATTAGGAACCTAAAACACGACTTTGCAGTTGAGCCAAATGTTCTCCGTTACGCCACTGAAGTCTTGTAACGGACTGTTATGCTTTTGAAGAAAAATGTATTAAGTTATAAAAATTAACGAAACAGTTACTAATATCAAAATTTATGCCAAATTTAATTGCTTTTAAATAAAAAAAAACTCTAAGCATCTAAATTGTAATGCAAAAAAAAAATAATAGTCGATGTAAGTGTATGTTTGTGAAAACGAACAGGTTTTAATAATCGTTTTACTTTTCTTTTAGAAACTCAAAGAATAGAAATTGTAAATTCGAATAAACCCCCAGAGCTACGAAAAATGTCATTTTCAATTTTTTTTTCTCTTTTTGTGCGAAGCAAAAATAATCGCTGTACAATTTCTCTGTCTTCACATATACTCGCTTTCCATTATACGGTTCGATTGCTTTCTGCTTAAGCTCCCGGTCTTACGGCAAGACCTTTTTGTATTAAGCAGAGAAAAATTCAATTGCATTTACGCCATTTTTAGTTTTCTTTGCTGCAGAATCTCGGCTATGTAACTGCTCCAGTTCTATTTTACGCATAGCAGTGTTGCTTCCACAGCATAGAACATTTAGGGTAAGCAACGTTGACTCAGATTAAGTTTAAAATGAAGCTGGGAATAAGGGATTTGTCAGTTTGCCCTAAATGTCAGCAAAGCTGAAATTTCGCCATTTCTCTCTCTTTATGTTAAATCTCTTAGAATTGGAAAAGTTGGCATCAAGCGACGGCTGTGTGTGTGATACTGGGTTTAATTAAATGAAACAGAAAGAACAGAGCGGGTAACATTTTGTAGATTCTTTTCGAAACGTTCGAATTCTTTATCTCGAAAATATTTACATTCGCAATTTTATCATGCGAATGTTCTGTTTGCAATGTAAACAGAAGGGTTTCTTTTGATTCAAAGGAAATTGCTGCATCTCACGCCTGATGCTCCGATTTGCATTTTCAACTTTTGGAAAAATCGATTATTTTTTAGGTTCTTAATGCATTTATTTCAATGAAATCTTTTTAACTGGGTAATTTATCCGGCGCTGTTTATCTTTAATCTGTTTACTTTTGTTAGAGAAAATGAATTTTTAAAGAAAACAGTGCAGGGATTTCTAGCAGTAGTGTATATTTGGTTACAAGCATTTGTTAGCGAAAGGTAATAAAAAAGAATGTATTCATTCCGCGTAGCTTAACATATCTAAGTTTACATGCTATTAAAATTAGTATATATTTTATAACACTTTTTTGTGTCTGAGTAAAGTTACCGTAATATTTCATATTTAGTTATTTTTAATCTGATGATTTTATCATAAACATTCTGATAATTTAATTTAAAATTGATATTAGAAATTTTTAACAATTATCATTTTCAATATATATAATGTCAAAAATTATAGTAGGCAGTTCATGTTATAAAAATAACTGATTCATTTTAATGTGAAAGTTTTGAGAAATAAAAATATGGATAGGTTATAATGGTAACAGAAAAAAGTATCAATTTTGGTATTCAAAATAGCTTCCTTTCAAGCATTTTATATTTTCTGTGAGTACTTTGTAAAGAGTGCCTAAAATTTAATTTCTTCGTTTTGAATGATTGTGAATCAATGTATTTTTAAAAAATTGATTTATGTAAATATTATGCTATGCATAAAGGTTAAAAATATTTCTATGCGACAAAAAGGATTATAAAACTTTGACGGAAGCCTTAGATGAAGAAGAGCTAAATTGTCAGCAAAGCAACACAAAGGTTTTAGAGAGCTAACACGTGTGCATTCAGGAACGGGGGCGCCCTCCACCACCGGTAACCGATCACGATCAAAAACACTCTGCTTATTTAATACTTTTTATATTATTAAACAGTATACACAGTATTTTTTCTGTTTATTTATATATGTACAGTTCAAGCTGGGTTTTTTTTCAAAGAACAACTTAACTGCTCACAGAGATACAATTAACTGTTAGAAATTGGTTAATTCAAGTACAGCTCTGAGCTTTGTACCCTGCAGCATGTATTCCACTGACTCCAAGCCATTGCCGTTTGCGACGTCAGTGGTGTCAAGCCAAATCTCATTGGTGGACGGAATGAGGATTTGCTGTGTTTTCTGATGAAAAAAGGTTATGCTTTGGTGCCAGTGATGGTATGTGTTGTTTAAAAGGAGGCCAGGGGTGCTCCTGCAACCAAACTGTCTGCGGCTTAGACACCCTGGTCCTATACCTTGAGTAATGGTCTGAGGAACAATTGCCTATGACAGCAGGGACACTCTCGGGGTTATCCCAAACACAGTGATTGCAAATTTGTACGTCTGTCTGGTAATACAACCTATATTACTGTCATTCATGAACAATATTAAAGGAACATTTTCGAACAGAATAACGCTCGACCTCACATAGCTGTTGTAAAGCAACGGGTTCTACACAGTGTTGATATGTTACCTTGACCTACGAAATCACTAGATCTGTCTCCAATTGAGCACGAGTGGGATATCATTAAACAACATCTCCAGTATCATCCACAGCCAGCCCTGACCATCCCAGTATTGCCACAACAAGTACAACAAGCATGGAACTCCATACCCCAAAGTGACATTCGGCACCAGTACGACACAACGCATGCGCGCTTGCATTCAAAATTCTGTAGGTTACACCGGATATTAATGTAACAACATTTTAAATTTGAAATTGCATTTTCTTGATTGTTTTCTTAATTGCTTTCTAAATTGTTCTATGATCTTAAAAATTTAATCAATTAAGCATGTTAACTAGACAACTGCATTGCCACAATTTCATTACTATGCAACATATTTTCTTGGTGCTAGGATTTTGTTCCGTCAGTGTATATGGAGAGGCATATATAAATCTAAGTAACAGTGGTCTGTCGATCCCTTGTATAGAAAGTAACAATTTGCTGTCTTAAATACTGAAACCTCAAGCTGGCTGCAAATGTTAGTATTTTATGACATGTTTAAAATTGTTTTTAAAAATTTCAAATCTTTAAATTCTTTTTTAAGAAATTTCTGTCCAATAAAAAGTGCAATATCAAATTTTGAACAAGAATATACGTAGAACGGATTTTACAGTACTGCATGATATTATCTTTTGAAATGTGATGATTTGTATCATTGCTCATGGCATATGATTACACACACATAAACATATATGTGTGTGTCATCTTCTGAATGTACTTGTGTGTATGGGAAGAATTTCTATTCCAATTATCTGATTAGAACAAGCAATATTTTGAACATTGTAATTGTAGAAATAAGTTTTGTGTAACTTGAGGAATTTAAGGTTAGGAGGAATACATCCGCGTTCCTTTTAAGCTTCACTTGCGCATTTTAAAGACGTTGTTGTCTTTACATATTGCTCCCATATATATCGTCACCATATATTCCAAGTTAAAAGCATAATGCTATCAATATTAGAATAATGTGACATATACTCATGCTTCCTGAATCATTTTGAATACGACTGCAGAAAATCATCCTCCTCTTGTCGAATACACATGAATATATATATATATTCGGAATATTGATGATATGTTTAGGTTTCTCTACATTTAACTTACAATAAATATTAATTATATAATTCAATGAAAAAGGAGAAATTTAATATTCTTGTCAATCTTGTATTAAAAGAACATTTAATTGCAATTGATTAGAATATTTATAAACAGATCAGAATACTACCTCAGGGTGGTCCTGCTAGTAATTGTTTAGCTAACCAGTATTTACATTTTTTTTAAATTGATCATATTGTTAATGAACCTTACTTGCTTTATCGTTATATAGATGATATAGTAGTTTTTGGTAAAAATAGTAATTAGTTAATAGTTAAAAATTATGTTCTACCCAGACCAAATCAACTTCCTTCTAAAACTAACTTTAACTCTAATATGGTTGAATTCTTGGATTTAGACTTACATCTTATTAACAATAAAGTAGTCTATAACATTTTTGACACAAGCTATTCTTTTGGTTTCCATGTAATTAAAATTCCTGAATGGAACAATAATTTGCATCTATCAATTTACAGAAATACTATTTTTAATTTTTTACTTAGAAATCATAACTTAACTACCCAGAAAATAGAAAAATTTTATAATATCAAGAAATTCTTTCAAAGCTGCTTAGATCATGACTATCATTTTAACTCCTTAAGAACTTATATTCATCACAAATACATTAATCGTATTGCTACTTCTGATTCCAAAACCATCACACAACAATAGAATCTCAATGTCAGCATATTAGTGGTCTTGCTGTGGAGATTATGTTATAACACTCTTCTTACAGTTTACATTTTTTCCACACCCATCTTGAACATCTTACACATTGAAAAATTTCAATTTTTGACAACCAACCAAATTATAGCCTACCAAATTTGATTGTCAACTCTCTTGGTGTCAATCTTTACATGCTGGTTTAAAGGATGTGGTTACGTATAATTTGTATTTTTAACACAATGAATAATAGCTTTCCATTGGTTTCAAGAGTGTTGGATCTCTTGGAAAAAACTCTGTGCCTTTTGTAAAATCTTTTTTGAAGAATACTTTTATTAGGTAATTCTTTTGATATTTTTCTGCTTAAACATTTTAGGAGAATTTTTTGCTGAACAGTAGTCGGTTGTTTTCTCATACTTTCTGTAAGGATTTTTTATACTTTGAACTTCTATTTATTTCATTTTGATTTTTCCTACCGAGTTGCAAAGGGGGGAGGTTTGTGCCTTCAAAATAGTTTAACCCCACTTATTCGGTTCTAAGTCTGAAATTGCTTTTTGATTCACTAGGTACTTTTTTGTATTTACTTTTGTATTATTTTATAGAGTCCTTCTTCATGTTTTTCTTTTTTATTTTTATTACGTTATTTTTTATGTTCTTTATTTTCAACTTTTTATTTTTGATATATTTTATAAATTTATTATATATATATATATAATCCATTGCTTTTTTTAATATGTCATTGGCAGGACACACTGTATTAATTACTTAATGTTTGATGGGTAAAAGTTAGAAATGAAACTTTTACGAGGATACTGACGTTTCAGCTGTTTCAATGAATATTTTATTTAGGATTTACACTCATGGCAATGTCTTATGTATTATGCATCAAAAATGTCGTGATACATCTTTCAGTCATTTATGATCACTTTAATGTATTCTCAATAATATTAAGGTTTGGTGAAAATATTTACCCCAAACTTAATTATTTTGCATATGTACCAACTGTTTGAGGCAAATGAAAATTTGAAGGCAAAGTTATGGGATGACTTAAATCAAAAATCTGTAAAAATGTTTGATTTGTGTAATTTTAAGTGGATAAAAAATATGTTTGAATGTATGAGAATTCAGAACGTTTTTAGAGTGGATTAACAGATTCAAACATAACGTATTTACTTATTCTTTTTGGATTGCTTATTTTTGTAGGAACCGTTCAGAATTGCATAAGAAATAATTTGAAGAAATATAATATAATTATAAAGGGGGAGAGGAGATCTTTTACCAAAGGATGTTTGACGTCCAACTGCTTCCTCTAATATGTTTGTAAAATATGTATTGAAATTTATTTAGCAAAATTATAGTGAAGAGAAATGCTATAAGAATTATTTTCACATTTTTAAATTTCTGCTTTATTTATTTGGATATTGAATATTACCTTTGCATATATCATTATCCTTAACAAACTAGTTAAATAGCACTTTATGTCAATGTAAACTTGGCTTTGACTAATATATTTTAATTAATCACATAATGTCATAAATGTGTAAAAAATTTCAGAACCTGAATTTGGACAATATGTAAACTAGAAGAGAAAAAAAATACTTCATTTCCTTCTGTACTTTTTTATTTTACCCTTTTATTACGTTTCGTAGTAAATTCTCAGAATTTTGCCACTTCTTTTATAGCATGTTTAATCCATATTTCTAACTTACACAACAAAATATATTCTATTTATTTGTATGTGATACCATATACTTTTAGAAATAATCGTGAAATGCGACACTATGCGACTAATTTTTACTTTTTATTTTATTGGTTAACTTTAGAAGAAATATGCTGATTGAATAGAAAACTATCGTTAACATTCGAATGAATGTCAAAATTAAAACTTTTGTACACTTTTTATTGAAAATTCCTTTTCATTACAGATTTTTTTTTAACAAGACATTCAAATTAAATAATAAAAGATACAATGCTAATTAATTTCCTTAAAAGATTCAGTATTCATGGTTCTTTCAATTTCTTTCTAAAAGACATATATTTTTTAAAATACTGAACCATTTCATAGCAATGCAAGTTATTTGAAATAAATTAAATTATATTTTATAGTTTGTATATTTATTTCCATGTCTTTCATATAATCTTCAAGTTTTACATATATTCATAATAAAAACAAATTACTGAAACATGTAAAACAGTTCGTTAAAAACAAATGTTTGCTAAAAAGGAGGAAAAAGACCATTAAACCATCTAATTAAAATCCATGCTTAAGAATTCTTTAATTCCAGAGACACAAAGTCAAAGAAAAATACATCATGTTTAATTAATTCACTTTTTGAATTTCTTTTGTTCTGTCTGCAGCCGAAAAATACGTGATTTGTATAAAATCTTTTTATACTAATATCGCTATTTAAAATTAGCATAAAACACTTTTTATATAATTTAATACATTGAAACAGATTGCATATATATAGCAATCAATTAAAAATGACTAATACTTTCAATATTAATTAGCATTTTCTTAGAATTAGAATTTCTTCTTATTAAAATTCTTAACCGTATTTTATTTTAGTTTATACTAGAATATATAAATTTTTTACGATTTTTGGAAGCTCTTCGAAGAATGATACAATTATTTTGTAGTTTGTAATAAAAAATGGAGGCTTTTATTTGTCACATTCTGCTAGTGAAATTAAAATACTTGGTATCTAGATTATTATCCTTCCAAAATGAAAATTCCTTTCTTTATTATTATTTGATTTGTACAGCACTAGGAAATTTTCAGAAAGCTGGAAAACAAGTTTTGTGTTTCATTTACTTATTTTAGAATGGAAATGTCTTTTTCAAAAGCAAAATCTTCTTTCATCCTACATTTTTTATAAGTTATTTAAATGTTATTTATTTTGTTATTTCATTTGATATTTAAAGAAGAAACACAAATACCGGAACATTTCGACATTTTTTTTTTTTTTGCTTGTTATATGTATTAGTTTTCTTTTTTATAATCATGTTTTATATTTCAAAATTATTCATAATTTTAAAAACTAACTTTAATTCTAGATATTTTAAATTTAATTCAGCTTTTGATTAAAGTATTTTTATAAAAAAGAAGGGGTTTATAATTCTCGTTTGCCTAAAAATCCTATGCATGGAAATAAATATATAGGAGAAATATATAAATATGCATGTGGAAATAAATATACTGAACTGAGAAAAAAAGTAAGTTTTTTTTAAACTTTCTATATGTAAGCAATCTTTTTTATTTTTTATAATTTATTGGAATGCTAGTTAATAGAATTTCAACCAAATATTACATTTTAATAACAAGAAACAAAAACCTAAATACTTGTCAAGTATAAAAAAATGTATTCGTATTTTCTTGTTAAATTTTTCCCAAGTTATTTCAATTTCTTTTTAACTACAGGCTGTACTTTTAATGTTTAAAAATTAATTCAAATGAAATTTCATGTTTTTATTCATGTAACTAAGAGATATGATTAATAATTATACAAATAATTTCTTACAGTTAATGAATAATATTAAAATCAAATTACGTCCATTCTTATATTACCTTAATGGTAACGAAATTGAAACATACATCGGGAATACACAAGAAATAGTAATAAAAGTGGTTTGGAGTAAATAATCATTGAATTCTTCTTCCAAAACTATTTTATTTTGTCATTTATAGCCATTAATTTTGTAATTTAATAATAAGTTAGTAAATCAAGCAATTTGATCAATGTTTTATAAAAGGGTGAAGTTGGGGGTTCAAACCCATTTCATACAGTAAAATATTTAAAATGCCCTCCTAGAAAAGGTCTGAAATTGATAGATGTGTAATAAAATATTTTGCATGATTTTCTGATTTTTCTAAATGGAAAAATTTAACATAAGTCTTGAATTGCATTTAAATATATCTTGTCCATTACAGTACCAAATTATCTAAAAGAATACAAGATCCTCTAGGATTTAATAGGCGTTTTAAGAGATTTTGTTGGGAGTGTAGTCTTGGTTTTTTTTTCACTCTTGGTAAAACGTCCAAATACAAACCCAACTCATTCTTTACACGGTCTTTTTTCACACGATTTTAAAATAGCATGGAACACAATTTAAATTTTTTTTTACACAAATTTTTGTTCTAGCACGAAATATTTTTAAAAAAATATTGGCTGATTCTTACCCTTAAGATGAGATTTGATCGAATTTATGACAGTTTATAATAATAATTTGATAATGATGAGGTCGAATGTGAAGTTCAGCTATTAAGAGCTGATTTAATTCGCGAAGACTTGTTGTTTTATACTTGTAGCAAATTACATTTTCTTACTCATGAACCTGAAATAAAACGTGAATCTAAATTTTTAAGTTTAGCGTTGAAGAATATCAAGTATTATGCAACCAACTTGTGGAACCAATAATAACAGACTTTGTATCAACAACAACAGCAACCAAACAGGGAACGTTAATAATGAATAAAATTCTTTTATTTGAGTAAAAACCGACAGAGTTGTGAAGGACTTATCTGACACAGCTATTGATGATAGCATTTTTATCCATTTCATAATAAACGTGCAAGAGTGTTACCAATTAGCGATGAATAATTATTAGTTAGTAGTTTTATTTCTAATCTGTAGTTAAACCCTGAATTTTTATATGTTGTGTGTACATATAGACTATGTGTGTGAATTTTCACAGTACACAAGATTTAATTATTTTTTGAAATAAAAATTAACCATTTTTGTTTAATCAATATCTAACATGGATTTTACTATCACTTTTTGCGCGGTTTTTTGGGAAAATATTAAGAGATTTTTCAACAAACACGATTTTTTAAAATCATAAAACATATCCTCAAATTTACCATATGCCGTATGTATTTTGTACACTTTTTTTTGCACGGTTTTTTAAGTAACGTATCTAACGTGTAAAAATAAACAGCTGAATGTGCATAACTGAAATCAAACCATCAAGTGTTTAATATCGTTCTACATTCAGAATAAACTTGAGTTCCTCGATAATCTACGTTATGAAAACATTGTAGCCCTTTTTTATCTTATTTTTACCAATTCAAAATTGCATCAAATCTAAGTAATTAGTAACGCATCTTAAAAGACAAAAAATGTCCCATTGTATTACATTTTCTATCAAAATAAAATAAGGGCATTTTTACCTTTTGTAAGAATTATATTTTATCTCTTATTACCGAAAAAACATAATCATCAATATTAAGGGATCTTTCACTTTCTAAAGGTAAGCAACAATAAATCTTTTTCCAAAGTATATTAACTTGAATAAGGTTTTTGTTCAACCAATATATAATTTAGCTTTTAAAGACATTTTTTCTACTTATTCTACAAGAATGCATTACAAAATTGTTTCAAAGTCTATCATGGAGAATGGCAAACTCTATTTCTCTCTCTCTCTCTTGTAACTTTTTGAGCCAAATATTTATTATTTTCTAGAAAATTTTTACTGAAATAACTCTTACCATTTATATATATGAATATATTTTGATTTATGGCCGATTATATAAATAATAGCCTCAGAAACACACACATGACACATTTCTTATAATTATTTGATCAGCTCTAAAATTTTTTCACATTAAATCAAACGTTTAAATTTTATTACATTCACTAGATAAATGTATGTAGTTTTATTTTAATAATACTTTTTATATATTGATATGTTTATCACTTTTTTCTTTAGTCGCTTTAAAGAAGTGTTAAAACAAAGTTAAAATTTCACTTATAATTTTGATTTTTTTGTAAAATTTAGATAACTTATTTTGAATATGGTGTGTTAAGTATTAATATTTATTGATGTTCTTTCCTGAAAAGTATTTATAAATTTATAGTACATTATTTTCAAACGTACTTACTTAAAACGTGTTTGGATACATTAAAAAACTATGTACAAAAACTATATACGTCATATTTTTAAAATTAAGAAACTGACATTCTTTCAAAGAAATCAAATTGAGGAAATAGTTTAAATGATACTGTAATATCTAGCGAAGCTCTAGAATTTTCATTAAATTCTTTTTTTTAAAACTTTTTCTGAAACTTAAAAAAAAACATCTAAATAATTTTCTTAAGTTTAATGAAGTTTTTAAATTTAAAATTCTTTTATTTTTCTTTGCAATTTTCAAGAAAATGTGTCAGTAAAGTTTAACGGAACTCAAGTATTGTCTTTAAATTTAGAATTTTTCTTTTTTAGGTTTTCAAGCTTGTTAAAATAATATTGTAAAGTTTAACGAAGTTCTAGTATAGTCTTTAAATCCCGAATTCTTCTTTATTCGGAAACCATTAACCAAAAACGCTGACAAAGCAAAAAAACATCCTTCAAAAACAAGAAACTAGCAATGCCCTTAGCAAGAGTTGCCTGTTCTATATAGAACGACACAGTCATAAAAAAAAGTCGTTTGGTTCTTACCGCTCTGCCGACAGAGCTACAGGATCGTAATCTTTTTTCTTTCCCACTTTTGATGTCACTTGTTCCTTCTTTTTCTTCCTTTGTCTTCACTTTCCACTCGCTTTTTGAAAGAACTTGTGAAACTCAATTTTTTTTATTTCCTTTCTTACAGTTTTATGATAACTTTTTTTTGAAATGTTTTTGCATTACAAGTGTTTAATATTTTGCGCGACAAAGTGTATTATTATTCACGATGTTCTTCTGGACTTTTATGTTCATTCACTTCGACATATTTGTGTTTTAGCGTAAGAATGCTGTATTTAAACATTAATCTTTCAAT
Source organism: Trichonephila clavata (assembly GCA_019973975.1). Lineage (NCBI taxonomy): Eukaryota > Metazoa > Arthropoda > Arachnida > Araneae > Nephilidae > Trichonephila > Trichonephila clavata. Next base: position 8,713 of record BMAO01036627.1, on the reverse strand, counting down.
TCGTTTAAAAACATTAGTTAGTGTAATTTAGTTGAAGTCTTAGGGTATATATTTTGCCAATTTTCTACAGTAGAATATAAAATAGGCTTGCTGATGTATTTTTCTAAACACCGTAAAATCCGGCGTTTAACGCGCTTCGCCGTATAACGAGCACAAGCTAAAAGCTTTTAAACTTCAATTTTTAGTTTTTAGGTGACCGCGGTAGCCAAGTGGTAGAGGCAACGGATTATGGCTGGCGTTGCATGAGTTCGATCCCAGTACCACTGTAGGGGTGCGATGCACGTTAAATCTGTCGAGAGCTCAAACGTCCTCCCGTTGGTGGGGTGTGATAGTTAGGAGAAGAGGGGACAGTTCAGATATCGTCCACGTCACTTGACCGTGGTTCAAAATAACGTGGTCCGTCGCCAAAAGTCCTCATGTAGCTGAACAGTACGACGTTAATATTCACTCACTTTGGTTTTTAGATATATTCGCTGTATAACGCGCACCCCCTTTTTTACGAAGAAACATACAATGTATGTGACAATGCTCTTCAGAATTCATTTATTCGAAATATTATTCCAAACTTTAGAAATAAAAATAGTATACATCTTCTTTAAGTCCATTAATAACGACGTTGCTTTTAAAAAGCAAATTTCCACAAATATAGAGGTCTAATTTTTTCTATGCTCATCCCTATTTTCTATTTTTCAAGCACTCATTTTTATACCCGGCGTATAACGCGCACCTCATATTTTTTTGTGTTAAAAGCGCGCTTTCACGCCGAATTTTACGACAAGTAACTTATTTTTTAGAATTTTATTAATAAGTATAATATGAATTTAATAGAATACCTTAAAAAAAAATGAGGGTTAAAAGTGTAATATTTATAAATATTCTTAAAATACAAAAATAACACTAAAAATAATGAAATATTGAGCACATTTAATAAAGAACTTGATCTATTCGTTTATTTGCGAAAATCTGTTTTAGTCACAAGGAATTTTTTGTAATATTTAAATCGATAAGATGTGTTTTTTTAAATTTTTTTATTATGTTTCATTGATTATTATGTTAACGTTTTTCCGGATTCATATGCATTTTGTGACTCCTTGTAAATCAGTGATTTTTCCTTTTCTTTCCATACTTTTTCGAATCAAGTACATTTGTTCTAGAGTTACTTGTTTCTATCTTTCACTCTCATGAGTAGTTAGTTATCAGTAATTTTGCTCTTCAGAGGCATATTAACTACGATTTATAGCACTTTATAAATTTCTTTTCTAATTAAAATCACACCATTAAATTTATCTAACATGTTCCCTATTATTTCTAACCAGTTTCATACAAACAACTATCCCAGAGTTCAATTGCTTTAGAAATTTGTCGTCTATAATAGCAAGACTCCGTATGGATATTTCAAAGGCATGAAATTATTTCGGATCTTACCCCATTTGTAGAAATTGCCCACAAATCCAATTAACACCAAGCCATATTTTTGAATGCCAGGCGATTCTTGCATCTCTTTTTAAATCCGATACATCACCCCAGAAGATTCTTTAATATCCGAAAGCACCAGAACTAGCCCCGCCTGTTATTGGGGCATTTGGACCAATATAGAAATGCACTAAAACCATACACAAGACAAGATGTTACATATTTTGCAAAACTGAATTGCAAGAAGATGCAATTTAGACATTCTTAGCTGCAAAGCTACAATTCTTTTAGCTTATTTTTCACAATTTCTGTTTTATAAATCTTAGGCCGGTTTCCCATGAGTCACGTTTGCGCTAGTTTACTCGATTTTTGTAGACTTTTCTGTAATGTGAAGCGGGGCGAGAATTCCTTTCACACGCTGACAAAATGTCTGAGAAGAGTGTGTCATAGGGAAAAAGGAAATCCTGGACTCACTTGTATAATAATTAAGTTCGGAAAAGCAACAAAAAGCTTTCACTATTTCCAGTACCCAAGAATCCGCGTGTGAAGAGAATAGCTACCACAGCATCCTTTTAGTAGAGTCAACTAGTATGAGAAGAAGTCGTTTTCGAGAGCTTGAGGATGTGGCACAGCAGGGAGTACCCGTCGACCACATGTGAAGAGACCTAAGTCATTTCTATTCAAAATTAGCTTCCGACATGCTGCTCCTTCTGTTATGAGCCCTAGTTGATTCGTGCGAAGGAACACTTACTGAGACATTTATTATTAGGCAGTAATATAAAACAATGCATGTTAATGTATACATAAATATAGCTAACAAAAGCTTTAAAGGAAGCATATTTATCCTTCACAAAAGATATTGCAATAACTACTAATAAAGATAATGCTATGACTACTAAAAAAGATATTGCTATAATATTTGAATTATATACAGCTTGATAAAAATTTCCCCCAAAATTGTTTACACTTAAAAGAAAGAATGACAAACTCGGAAAATGGCCTCACAAAAATAATGCATGCAACTTTAGCGATAAATTTATGCATTTATAGTACATAAATATGCAAACTTTACTGTGTCTTTAAAATGTATAAATATTCAGTATATATGTAAGTTTACTCATGAACATGTACAACGAAAACTATAGGATGCAATTCAATTCAGTTCCTACCTACTTGCATAAACATTGAACTAAAGTAGGTAGGAACTGAAGTAAAATTCATAAAATAGAACGATGTAATCCAATGCAACGAATTACAAAGAGATATTTCTAACAAATGGTTGTTGCCTTAGAACAGAAATTTAGAAACTGGTTTGTAGCAAAACATTTGCAACTGTGCCATGAAAATTATTAAAGGAAGTTATTTTCATAACAAGTTACAATGCACAGTATGTGTATTTTCAAAACAGATGACTTTAATTAGGTACATGCTGATATAATATAGCAAATGACGATAGATGAATTTTTGAAGTAAGAAGAATTCTGAAAATACAAACATGTAATATGTAACGAAATATTTACTAGTGGACTTATTATTCTGGGAAAAGTTCCTTTTTAGAGTTTTTTCCCTTTATAAAAATGACTACAGAAAGCTTTCTGTGATTGAATCTCCATAACTGGACTACATTATATTATGCTGATAGATATATCATTAAATGAAAACTAAGAAAAATAAACAGAACACATATTCATGCACATAATTATTTAAGTAACTGTAATAGTTAATTTGTTTTTAACTAATAACATTTTATTCTATATTTTATAGCTAGTAACAATTTATTTTGCTTTTAAAAAGTAAATATACAACATTTACTGTTTTTTGTATCATGTAATCTGAAAACTGCATCATAATTTTATTTGGAAATTGAAATATCTGCCATGGGAAAAATGTTTAATCTCCTCGTTTTGCTTTTACAATAAAAGTATTAAACAGAAAATTATTAATGTTTTATCGAGAACTTCGAACCGGTATTGAACCGAAAAACATTGGTTTATTTCTGTCTGATATATACCGTGAAACCCACTTATCAATACTTTCTAATTAAACGTCAATCATATAATTATCATTACAAGTACATTGTGTATCAATTTCCTGTTTTAATGTTCACAAATACTTTTCTGTTTCAATTTCGCATGAAACTATTTGTAGAAGGTAGAATTAATTCAGTTTTATAAACTAGAATTATAGATGATTTTTTAAAAAAAAATATCAGTCTGAGTTTTAATTTTTGCAATTTAGCATGTGACCATCCACGGATAATTCTATAGACTGTTTGGATAGACAAACCAGAATCATGATGTAGTTGCCAAATGCGATTTTGATAATACACAACAAAGCAAATTCTCACGGTCTCTACTCACCACTCGTACCACACATGCTGAATAATTGTACAAATCGCATAGTATACCAATTAAATGAACAAAATCTTTTAAATTTTGATCGAATTAAAATTTTTTTTGCTTATGATAGAATTACATTTTAGTACAAATAAGATTATACACGAAATAAAATTATTCATTCGGAACTGCACCGAAAACCGTTATTTAGGGCGAGGCATAAACCGGAACGGAAACCAATATATTTTTTTAGTTGAACCAGAAGGAAAACCGGAAGGAAAATAAGAATAACGGTTTGAGGCCCTGATTTTATTTAATAACAATATTATTAGATAACAGAAAAAGTATTAGGCTGTACAGTTAGTATCACTCTCTTCAATTTTACATTACTTCGTGTCTAATTTTATTAAATGTACGTGACCTAGGTGACTATGACCACGAACACATCTCTGGCGTTTCATGAGTTTATGCTCTAGTGCTAGAGAATATCTGCTGTATAGCTGCTGCAGGTTAATCTGGCGTGTTATAGTAGTTAGGAGAATTTGGTGCTAGCTCAGGTGTCGTCTTTGTCACTTGACCGTGGCCTGAAACTGTGTGTTCTGTTGGCAAACACCGTTGTGTTGTATTTTGTGTGATATCAATAAACATTCATTCCATTTAATGTACAGACACCTTATTTTTCTAAATCCGAAATATAAGTAAAGTATGAAGAACTTTTTTTTGAAAATGAATTTTAAAATTTAACCATCTTATTCCCACTTGTCTATTACTGTATTTTGAACAATTCCATGCACACTTACGTTTTAGCGAGGAGTGTATTTCATGACTTAGGACAAATTATAAACATCAAATTTTGGTATATTTCTGTCCAACTTAGGGCACAAATTTCAATCTAGTATTCAACTTTGAATTTGTTTAAGCAAAACCAACTCAAACTTAAATACAAGAGGGAAATACGTGCCCTGTGCAGGCATTTTTAGGCAAATAGTAAGAAAAGGAATATTTAAAAAAAGTTGAATTTTCATTTTACACAGAACGTGGAGAGAGTTTGCTGATAAAAATGAAACAATACTTTATTTTTTTTCAAGACAGTTTTTATTTGCTTAACATTATATCAAGCCAGGCTTTAATGAAAATGGGCAGGAAAAAAACTACTTTTCCGATTTCGCTTGCTCTCCGTGTGTGTGTACTACTAGTCAAACAAACTTTTTCATGTTTATTCAAGTGACATTTCTCACTCTAACAATTAGTGTCCCAAGGGCATGTAATAATACCCGCCCTTCAAAGTAAATACGAATTGATTAACTTTTTTTGTAGGCTATTTACTCTTTTTCTGAGGAACATGATTAATTTTATCCGTGCAAGAAGAACAACAAAACACTAAATTAAGAGTATCTGAATGTTGCCTTTTTCAAAAAGAAAGATTTGATAATTGAATTTTGTGACCTTCTGTGAGAAATATTGATATTGAGGTAATATTTCTGTGCAGCCATATCTTAATCAAAATTTAATGGAATTGGAACATTTTCATGTCTAGCAATTGAATGTTAATTGTGAATTTTGATTTCTTTTATAGTTTTTTTTATTAGCAACAGCAAACGTATTTTAACTGTCACTTGTTTTCCAAGAAAGTTCTAAGTCCTATTCAGGGACACTTGAAGGGATGGGATGGACCAACTGGACACATAATAGGCCCTCGGTTTCTGAGGCTTTTCTTTTTCTCAACGAAAAGTTTTAGTTATTCCCGGATATATTCTCCGAAAAATTGTGAATTTTGAATGTTATGGCAGCTGGCAACATTAACAAAGTTGCATTATTATATCAAGTCAGTCGTCTGCGTTTTGGTCAAAGCTGAATCGGTTTGTGGCTGTGTTTGTGAGTTACACTCATTTACTTGCTACTGATTCCCATTTTTGCACGAGTAGTCTTGATGTATGCTATACACCAGTTGCTCTTAAACTGTGGTCCGTGGACCCCTGAAGTCAGCAGTGCCTTTCTAGAAGGTCCGAGAAGGTCCTTCATCTAATAAGATTTGTTTTCTTCTATAGACTCTGAAGACATCGTAAAAAAATTGAAAGATGTGTCAACCTAGACTAGACCACTAAATTGTTCCTAATAAAAATATTTACTAGAACATATACTTCAATTAAAAATATTATTTTTTTTTATTTTTGCAACTACATATCCATTACTAAAACGTAATATTTCAATATATATATATATATATAGTAGAAACACATGTGAAAAGAGAGAGATTAAGAACTGAATTCACATAGCGCGCCAATATGATAAGGATTACATCCATCTCGATTTCCTTGTCGAATAGCGCCAATATTATTTATTTATTTGAAATTATTATTTTATAATATTTTTACTTGTATATAGCATTACATGCTTACTGTTTTCTTAAAGATATAAAAACGAAGGAAAAAGAAAGTGTTAAAAAAATTCTGTATAAATTGTAACTGGTCTATTCGCGAGTCTCCTACTAATCCTCTTGGGGATAGTTTCTTTAAATATTGTTAAATTGAAAACTTTCTCCCGAAGAAGATGCTGTTTGTGTAAATCAACTCTTATATTTAAGCATTAAATTTAGGTTCGATTGAGAGAGAGACAGAGTAGGAGTCTGATGATAGAAGCCCATGATTATATATAATGCAATGTAGTAGAAAGCTAGTCGAGAGGGACTCGTCGATTAATTACTTAATATTTAACCCGTTTTCACTCGCGCGGGGGTGTTCTGTACACCCAGCAACAAGAAAAACTTCCTAGGATTCCAAAAATAATGCGCAGAACCATGATATTTTCGGTAGCTGTACGTTTTAGGTCATTGAAACTTCAGGCCTGATGCAATCACTCTCGCTCGGACGATTGGAAAGTAACGACTTTCAAAATTTTATCTGGGATGCTGAGAGCTCTCCGCGAGCAGTTGAGTTATATTTTCGTACTCGAAGCATATCTAAAATAGGGCAAGTTTTACTCTTTCCGTTTATATATATATTTTTCAAATATATTATTAGACATGTATATTTTACTTCAATAATTGTAGTATAAAAATAATATAAAACTTAAATAATTGTAAGATATAATTTTATGTTAAAATATTTTAAAACACATTTCAGAAATTATGGCAAAAATTCCATGGGAGAGGGAGCAACAGCGGGATAATGTTTAACCTTTTACACGCCAATGTTCCAATATTGGAACATCAAATTTGAAATTTTCTGAAAAATTCAATTTTATTCATATTGTTCCGTAAAAATTATTTTGAAAACAAAAATATAGATTAATTTTTTGAAATTGAAGTACTGTTGCTAAAGTAAATAGTCTCTCTGAGAAAAAATTCTAAAATATGAATTTTTTCTACTTTTGATGAGGCAAAATTCAAAATTTCATATAAAATTCAAAATTTAAAAAAATATTTTTATTATTTGGTAAAAGTAATTAAAAATGATAATTTTAACTATAGACTGCAAGATATCATTAAAAATATAGTTATTTTTTTTACTATCGGTTTTGAAATTTCAATGTTCCAAAAATGGAACATTGGCGTGTAAAGGTATACTTTTTCACACAATGCAGTTATTATGCTTACAGTTCACAGAAGAGTGGGTAAAGATTTCTGAAAGCTAAAAACTTATAGTATGTGTCGGAAGAAAATATTTATGACTTGACTTTCGTTTCGGCTCCCTCTCTCAACTCCCTCCACCTTTCAACCGTTTCTGGACAATCTCAAGTGAATTTCTCAGCTGCAGCAAAACTACCACGTGCGTTTGTTGATAGTTAGATGTAGCGTATGTCTTATTTGGAGAGGAAAGTCACGTAATAAGGTCTTATATTATTTTGTGTTTCGTCAGTTAGTGAATATCCATTATGCTGATAAGATGTCGCATTCAAAGCCATTCCGGACTATAGAAGAGGCTTTGGAACATTTTTATACACTATCAGATGATGAAGAACTATTGATATTTGTCAGTTTCCCTAAAGAAAGTGGGTGTTTGACTGCGAAGATGAAGTTATCGATGAAGATATTTTCAGTTGTTCTACCAGTAGATGTTTGTAGCAAAATCAAAATTTCTGCAAGCATATAGAGATGAAATACCTCATGTATATCAGAAAAACACAACAAAAAAATGCCTCGAGTGCGAAAAAAGATTGCTTGAGAAATGTTTTCCTACATACATGGACAATAAAAAATAGTTTAGGACATAAAAAACACATTGAAAAAACAATAATATATTTTGTCTTTATTCTCATTTTTAAAGAATGTTGGTAAATCTGTATTTTTCTAGTTTTTTTTTTGCTTTATTATACTATTAGCTTTGAGATTTTGATATGAAGGTTATTTGTTTATTTCTTTGTCCTACTGATGTTTTCCTTTATAGTTTCTAATAAGTGATTGGTAATTTTCTGAAATGTATAAATTCCTGTTTATAAATTATATTTTCAACTTAATCTGTTTTATTTTGGAATTATATTTAAAAGTTTACTTCAGATGTGGCGCCACATGGAGCACCCTCGGGAACCTCCCCCCCCCCCCCCATCGGGTTACATTTAAAAAACTCTGCAGGGAAAAAATGATAGTTTTTCTCTTTCACACGCAAACTTTAGTTCTTTTCCCCCATTTTAATTTTTAGATTTTTAAGGCCCATTTCAAGTTGTTGTCGGGTCATCATCCCCCCTCCTACAACAGGGGGGTGAATGATGAAACCCGTTGGGAAATGTTTAATGAACCTCTGGTAAGATACTACTTCTTAAAAATGTAAAAAACTGATTTTGAATTAAAATGTCATTGGTCGTATCTTAAAAACATGTGAAAAAACTAAATGGCACCCGCCAATGTTCCATTTTTAAACATGCTAAAAATCTTAAAAAAATTTTTTTTCAAATTTTTTTCTTTTATAGGTCTTATGTTTCAATTTTAATTTGATTTTATCAAAATTTAGTTTATGCTACCTTTCAAT
>BMAO01036626.1:0-96585 GCA_019973975.1 Trichonephila clavata | reverse complement strand
AAAGAAACATGCTTAACAATTTCAAGTATTTGGGTCTAACAATTAAAAACAGGAATTTTTTTCTGTAACTCCTCTTGACCCCTCGCAACCCTCCTTGGGGGTCAATTTTCATTTTGCTCTTTGTTAGAGGAACTCTATTTCATGAAAGGAACATGCCTACCAATTTTCAAGCAGGATGATCAAGTAGTTTAATAATGGAAATATTTATGGATTACGCCTCTTAATCTCCCGAAATTAAACTTTGTAGTTGATATTCGCGAAACCCATTTTGTAGCGGTTCTCTACTTTACGAAAGGAATCTGCTTATCAAATTTCAAGACTGTACGTCTAACAGTTTAAAATGGGATAATTGTCTATAACGCCACTTGAGCCCCCGTAACGCCACTTCTGGGTCTGTTTTCACAAAACCCATTTTGTAGGGGAATTGCACTCTATGAAAGGAATCTGCTTAGCAAAATTTGAAGACTGTGCGTCCAATTAATTAAAAATGCAAAAAAATTATCAATAACGCCCCTTGAACCCCCGCAACACCACCTAGGGGTCGATTTTCACAAAACACATTTTGCAGTGTATTTCTATCCTATGAGAGGAATCTGCTAACCAAATTTCAAGATTGTGAGTCTAATAGTTTAAAGAAAGAAATAATTATTTATATCTGCCCTTAACACCCCTTGGGGGTCAATTTTCTCCAAACCCGTTTTGTAGCGGATATTTACTCCATGAAAGAAACATTCCTACCAATTTTCAAGCAGGTAGGTCAAATAGTTTAAAAACGAAAATATTTATCTCTTACGCCACTTATTCCCCTGCAACGCCACTTAGAGGTCTGTTTTCACAAAACCTTCTTATAGCTGATCTCTACTCTATGAAATAAATCTCTTTATCAAATATAAAGACTGTGCGTCTAATAGTTTAAAAATGGAAATAATTATCTATAAGGCCCCTTAAGTCCCCTCAACGCCACTTGGGGGCAATTTTCACGAAACCCATTTTTAGCGTATCTCTACCCTATGAGCGGAATCTGCTTACTAAGTTTCAAGACTGTACGTCTAATAACTTAAAAATAGGAATTTATAACGCCCCTTAAACCCCCGCCCCCGCAACACCCCTTGGGGGTCAATTTTAACAAAACCCATTTTGTAGCGGATATTTACTCCAGGAAAGAAACTTACCTACCAATTTTCAAGCAGGTAGTGAAGTAGTTTAAAAACGGATATATTTATCTATTACGCCCCTTAATCCCCCGCAACGCCACTTAGAAGTCTGTTTTCACAAAACCCGTTTTGTAACTGATCATTATTCTACGAAAGGAATCTATATATCAAATTTAAAGATAGTGCGTCAAATAGTTTAAAAATGGAAATAATTATCTATAACGCCCCCTAAGCCCCTGCAACGCCACTTGGGGGTCGATTTTCACCAAACTCATTTTGTAGCGGATCTCTACTCTCTGAAAGGAATCCGCTTACCCAATTTCAAGATTGTACATCAAGTAGTTTAAACATGGAAACAATTATTATTAAAGCCCTTAACCCCCCGTAACGCTACTTGCGTTTCGAATTTCGGAAAATCCTTTCTTAGCTGATGTCTACTCTATCAAAGGAACATGTCTACCATATTTCAAGTCTGTAGGTTGAATAGTTCCAGAGATTTCGTGATTAGTCAGTCAGTCAGTCAGTGAGTGAGTCGCTTTTCTCCTTTATATATATAGATTATATCAGTGAAAATATTTTTTAATTATGTCAGAATGTATTTTGTTACTTTCAATAAATTAATAATTTTCTAAAATAATCTTTTGTTTTGACTTTTCAATATGCTTGCACCCCCCTCTTAGGGTTATCACGCCCCTCTAAGAGGGTGAGCCCCACATTTTGAGAAGCGCTGCCTTAATGCACTTCCCCCAATGTCTAAAGCTGTTCGTCTTCCTGAAGAGTGCAAGTAGGAAAGATCGAAATTATTCAATTTGAAATTAAAAACCCACCTTATGTACTTCCGAAAGTCTTATGCGTTTGGTGAAACTCAAAAAGTATACAATGCAGGATGTGCACGTGTTCTGGTATTTGGCTGGCCATTCCTCCATAAATTGCAAAAAACAATTTAAGATTTAAATATTTACGTGTAAACAAATCATACTAACCATACAATGTCTTTGGCTCAATTTTGAAGTATACAATGAGCTGATAAATGACTAACTGACATACGTAGAAACGACATTACTTTCCGGTCCCCCTAATTTAAATCTACAACATATTTGCCTATTACCTATTCTTGTTTTTAAAAAAATCCTTTTTGATGATAGAAATGGCCATTAGATTGCAAATATTTTTTTATGTATTTCATTAAACGTTTTCATTTAATTTTACTGTAATAATTTATTTTTTATTGAATTCTGAAATGCAAGGTGATATTCTGAACTATAGATAGTACCTTGATTCTTCGCGAGTGCGACTTTATTTCTCTTCCTCCTTCTGTGTTTGGAGTGTCCGATTAGCAAGAGGCAGAGGCAGATGTTTTTTTTTAAATGTTTAAAAAATATTCAAGATCGTTAAGTTAAAGAGCACTATATAGATGATCGTCTACGATTGTAGCACAATTACTCCGTAATTTAAACCCACCAAAATTTTGCAATGGTACTAGTTTGCGAGTAGTGTCATTGCAAAGAAACGTTATAGAAGGTCGTATAATATCCGGATGCGGAAAAGTTAACATAGTATTTATACCACGAATTCCCATAATACCATCGAACTTCCTCTTTGAATTCAAAATACTACAATTCCCTGTAAGTGTCAGCTTTGCTGTGACAATTAACAAGTCACAAGGGCAAACTTTAAGCAAAGTTAACATAGATTTTTAACTAATAGTTGCTTCTCACATGGACAACTATACGTGGCATCTTCACGTGCGAGGAATGCCACTAGCGTTGTTATTTTAGATCAAGAAAATCGTACACCAAATATTGTATATAGAGAGATTTTTCAATAAATTCAATACTGTATGTAAAGTGATTTTTCAATAAATTCAATACTGTATGTAAAGAGATTTTTCAATAAATTCAATACTGTATGTAAAGAGATTTTTCAATAAATTCAATACTGTATGTAAAGAGATTTTTCAATAAATTTAATATGGTATATATAGAGAGATTGTTCAATAAATTTAATACGAAAAAACCACACAAAAATTAACAAAAACAAAAAAAAAATTAAAAAAACAAAAAAAAATATATAAAAACGAAACATTGATTCACAAAGTAAAATAATGACATTTAACTAATATATATATATACACACACACACATATAAATATATGCACACACATATATACAAGGGGTGATCAAATGAAAAGGTACGAAACGACATAAAAATGAACAGTTAAATATTTGCATATTCCGCCAAGGGAGAATGTAGCGAGACATCTCGGGATGCCATTGGAGACTCTGACTGGGATCGGATCATGCGCGGGTGCCCGCATGCGCAGGAGAGAGCAAAGGCTCTTATAAAAAGCGGCGTCCAAATGATGCGAGCGCAGAATTACTCGAGCACAGAAAAAGCATTAACTCCGATGTGTACTGTGAGACACTCCGACGCCTACGCAGGTCCATCAAGAACAAAAGACCGGGGCTGCTCACGGAGGGTGTGGTTCTGCTCCATGATAACGCGCGTCCACACGTCTCCAGAGTCACACAAATGGAACTGGACAAGTTCCAATGGGAGACGTTGGACCATCCGTCCTACTGTCCGGACATGTCACCCTGCGATTTCCATGTGTTTGGTCCACTGAAGAAACACCTGAAAGGAAAGCGCTTCAACTCGGACGACGTACTCAAGGACACTGTGAAGGACTGGGTCTCGTCACAGCCACAGGAATTCTGGGAACAAGGAATCCTGCGGCTTGTTCATCAGTGGGATCGTTGTGCTCAGGCCTATGGTGTATATTTTGAATAAAGTCTATATTTGTACCCACCGTGTCGTTTCGTACCTTTTCATTTGATCACCCCTTGTATATACATATACACACAGAACCACTCACATACACAGACACACATACATACACGCACTTTTCTACACAAAAACATATATATATATATACATATATTCCCACATTTTTTCTACACACACACACACATATATATATACATATATATATATATATATATACACACATATATATTCACACATATACACACAAATATATATATATATATATATATATATTACTTTACGGGGAATACAGAATTATTAATTTTTCGTAAAATCTGTGATCAACCTTTTTTTGTAAAATTCCACGTGGACGAAGTCGCGGGTAACAGCTAGTATTACATATAAATTTAACATTATGCAATATAACAATACAAAGAGTTAAGTAGGAGCAAATACAAGTTAAAATTAAGTACAAAGTTCAAAATTACGTAAAAATACAATTAGCACTAAAATGCAATTAGTTGCTTTATAGGAGACAAAGATTATCTTTAATTGGCAAAATACAAATTTTATACATACATCAACTACTCTGACATTTCCATCAGGGCCAGGAATAGACTTAATAATCCTACCCAAAGACCAATTCAAGATCGGGAGTTGAGGGTCTTTAATTAAAACCATCATACCAGGGAGAATATTGGGTTGCTTAAACACCCATTTTGTACGCTGTTGTAAATGACTCAAATAACTGTTTTGCCAGCGTTTCCATATTATTTGAACACATTTTTGAGTTTCCTACTTTTTATTAAGAAGGTTGTCCTCTTTATCAGTTACGTCAGGTTCAGGAATAGAATTTATGGGTTTTCCTATCTGGAAATGGCCTGGAGTTAATACTTTGAAATCGTCTGTATCAGATGACAAGGGAGTGAAAGATAGTGAATTAAGGATGTCCAAATCTGAACTATTACTTTTATAAATTTTTTCAGCGTTAGTATTGTGGGGTCTAGCACTCTTCTGAAATGATACTTAAATTGGACTACCAAATTTGGGTGCCCTAGGTGGCAAAAATTTCCATTTGATGCCTTCTGGGGCAAACAGGCTTGCAATGGTTTCATCTTTTATGTCAAGTTTGTACAGATGCTTCAGTTCTGCTGAAGCTCCAGTGAAATTCGTAGCATTATCGCTAAAAAGAATTGAACTTTTGCCACGACGTGCAAAAAATCGTTTCAAATTGGCAATCAAAGCGTTTGCAGTCAAATCTGAAACAAAGTCTAGGTAAACTGCTTTATAGTTGCCATACAGACAAATATGACCACATAGACTTTCTGAAATGTACCCTTTCTCTGTCCCTTATATTTGATTAGAAATGGGCTGCATAAATCTAGTCCTGCGTGTTGAAAAGCCGGACATGGCGTTACTCTTTCAGGAGGCAGATCCCCTCATGATTTTATTGGTGATAACTGGGTTAATCTTGAAGCATTCTACACATTCATGGACGACTCATCGTGCTATGCTTCTACCACCAAAAGACCAATATTTTAAACGCATGGTATTTAATAGAGCTTGTTGACCCAGATGAAAATCACGTTCGTGATAATACTGAAATATTAAGTTTGACTAACGTATTGCCCGCACTGTTAACTTGCACTGTTCCAAATCATGCCTAGAGTCTTCACTTTGATTTCTTCCGAATTTCTATCAAGTGGAAATTCTTCCTGCGCAGTGGTTGGAAAAAGGTTGTGTATTTATGAAGCAAAGTGTGATGCTTCTTCTTACCGACAAAACAAAGATTTTTAGAATTGCACTTTGACGCAGCATGAAATTCACTTAAACAATTTGTGCAAACTCTAAGTTATTTAACCAATTCAGTTCTGTCCGATAAATTCACTGCTTTAAATTTATGGCATTCATACAATGCGTGCGTTTGCATTTTACAGACATTTCAAAACTTCGATTTATAAGATTTAATAACAAAGGACTTTGATCGTTCATAATTCAATTTTTTCGGAATGTTATTAATGCTGCTCAAAATTTGACATCTTCTCTCCAGAAATTCCAAACACGCATAAAAATCAGGAACTTCATTGTCTTTTAATGTTAATTCGTATTGTTTTCTTGTTTCCCGATCTAATTTATCCAGAACCACATTTAATAATTAACGCGTTTAATAATTTATCTCTTTCGAAGTCTAAGATTTTTAATGATCTAACATTTTTCTTAATATTATCTAATAGGATGCGCAAATCTCCAGAGGACTCGTGTTTCATTACCTGCACATTGAGAATATTTTTATATGACAGTCCACAATAACTCTTTTATTTTCGTACCTTTGTTCAAGAGCTTTAAAAAGTAAATAAAAGTCATCATCAGAAGTTTCAACTACCTTAGCATCTCCCCTCAGAGCACCGCGCAAATAATGCAGTTTTTCACTATCACAAAGGTGAGAATGTTCATTTATGAGATCACAAAATTGAGTTTTGAATAAACCCCATTCCTCAAATTTCCCGGTAAAAGTTGGAAGAGGAATTTTAGGTAGTTTTATTTGGGAGCCTTTAGGCTGACTTTTGTTGAGCACTGTCAAAGATTCTGCATCGTACTTAAATTTATTAATAGACGTTTTCAGACCTACCTCAAAATTTTTAAGATCATCCTCCAATGAATTCAGTACTGGCTCGGCTTCAGCGTTTTCAGGTGACCGCGGTAGCCAAGACGTCTAGGCATCGGATCGTGGCTAGCATGTCATGAGTTCGATCCCAGTACCACTGAAGACCCGCCGTGTAGGGGCGCGATGCACGTTAAATCTGTCGAGAGCTCGAACGTCCTCCCGTTGGTATGGTGTGGAAGTTAGGAGAGGTGGTGCCAGCTCAGGTGTCGTCCGCGTCACTTGACCATGGTTCAAAATTACGCGGATTGTCCCCAAAAGCCCTAGTGTAGCTGAACAGTGGGACGTTAATATTCACTCACTCAGCGTATTCAGTTTCATTTGTGATCTGGTAATAGTCGTTCTTTAATAGTTCGAATTTATCCTGTAATTTTAGCACAACATCCAGTTTAGCTTGAAGTTCAGGTATCGATAGGTCCGTTTGTTTCTGTTAAGCCTTTGCTATTTTCTTAAGCTGGCATTTGATATTATCGCGTTTGCGGTTTAACATAGTAATTCCTGTTTCACTAGATATCATGATCCTGTCTGAATGATTAACGGAAAAACCCACAAACCAAAGAAACTGCGAGTGAACTAGTTGTTCATCAAAAGTACCTCAGGTTCGAAAAGAACCAAATGAGATGGAGAGCATAATAGACTGGTTCAAAGAAAGAATGTGGGTTATTCGTCTGAAAATGTTTATTGTGGAAGTGTGCGTAATGCATTTTATACTCTCTCTTCGAGAGATTACAAGGGTTGCCAATTTGGTGAGAGTTTCGTCGCCAAAGGCGATAAAGACACAATACCGAACACATTCAATGGTCTTCAATGGCTTCTTGACATTTGGCAAAAGGTTACAAGCTTTCCTGGTGATTACTTGGATGGAATGTTTTTTTTTCTAATGGGGCTGCACATTGGTATTTTAACCTTTGCAGACCTAGTAAATTCGCCAGGAGCTGGTAAAACTTTTTAGCGCAGCACCGCATAGGCGATACCAAATACTGCAAGAAATTTTGAAGTCCAGTTTACTCTCCCCAGAAGGAGGCACCTGAGTTCTTGATGATGCGAACTTGTACTAGGATAAAATTTTTCCTAGAGCACCCAAGCCAAACAGACACTCTAAAAACTTTTACATGTCATATAAACATACGCCATGACCACTGTCGATTTTCTGCAGCATGAAATTCCACCGACTTGGGCCGGGGTCAAACTCGAAACCTTGGGCACAGAAGGCCAGTGACAAACCAACCACACCACCCAACTGTTTCTTTCATGTATAATTTATTGTAGAGCATGCGCTGCATAAGTGGGTGTTTTATCTCAGAAACACTTTTAACAGTTGTATTTTTTTCTGTGCGTTTCATGAAACATCGCTTTGAGTTCGAGACGTTGCGAAAATTTTCCAGATGACATTTGTTACATAATCGGTGAATATAGTTTAATTAAAAATCGCATGAGAAGCATTATAGATTAAGTAAAACAGATTTATCTTACGTATTCTGGCATGAAACTTGAAGACCAAGACAAATCATGGGCTCATCATAAAATCTGTGTAAAGTGCATCAACAACCTATGCTTCTGGTTCAAAGGAAAGAAGACTGCAGTACAATTTGGAGTTTCTACGACATAGAGAAAGCCAAAAACCCACTTTGATGATTGTTACTTTTGTTCCTGGCTTATACATAGGTAAACCGCAAAAATCAAAACCTGAAATCTTATGTTGATAATATTTCATCGGTCATACGCCTCATTCCACATGAATTTAATATTCCAGTGCCTTTGCCTCCAACTGAGTTGCAAAATATTTCCAGGTGTATCCGAAGTCAAGTTGACAGAGGATATTTTGTTGGTCCAGATATTAGCAAGCTTATGAAGGATAACAAATTTGAGACTTAAATGACAGCAAAGGAAAAAGAATCATGAGTTTTTTTCAAAGTTGTCATCAGAAAGTTTCTTGGCAATTGCAAGGATTCTGACTATAAAAAAATTGCAATCAATACGCTGGAGAAATTTCAGGAGTTAGTTTGCTCCATGAGTGTGAAAATACACTTCCTTCACTCACATGTGGACTCCTTCACTCATATCCCCCAAATATTTAGGATAAGTCAGTAAAGAACAGTGGGAAAGGTTCCATCAAGATATCAAAGACATGGGGTGCAAATATCAAGGAAGAATATGGAGAAGAACATGCTAGCCGACTATTGCTGAATGTTAAACGAGATAGGCCTGAGATTAAATATTAAGGAAGAACGTTAAAAAGAAGTTTCAAAGTAAAAAAAAGAGAACTTACCCAAGGAGAAACTTTGATTGTTTTGATTTCTTGCGCATTTTAAAATATGCTTCAAACTTTTATGTACACAAGTAATGGAAAATAAACATTTTACGTGAATTTAATCTTTGACCACTCATATTGGCTGTTTAAGTGTCGTTCCTGGGTAAGAGAAGAAAAAATTAATCTTTTTTATTTTGGTGAAGGTATGTCAAATGGATGTGCTGGGTGGCGTATGTATAACCGAAATAAAAATTTAATTACAAATCCGTTAAATTTGATGAAATTATTTACAGAGATTACATAAAAACTACAATCTTAGAGAGTTTTTATAAGAAAAAAAAACGAATCTTATACACACAGTAGTCGCATATGATGTGCAACATCTGACATGTTATCGTGGTAAATACGCAATAGTAACTTAAATCCTGAAAAAAAAATGAATCGGGTAAGATTGGAAATAATTTTCTATCGAATAATTATATCTTTAACTAGCCGTTACCCTCCCGCTTCGCTGGGTATTTCATGATGTTTTATAAATATATCTGTTATATTCTGACAGACAGACAAAAATTTTAAAAATTGGTTTTTTGTAATGAGTACCGTATATACTTTTAGTGCATTAAGTAAAAAGCTGCTAATTTGAAATTACAAACAGACACTTCAATTTCATTTATTTGTATAGATATAGATTGGGATTATAATAACTATTTTTTAAATGTGACTAAACATGTAAATAAAAAAAAAAAAAGAAAAGATTAAAACTAACCGTAAAACTTATCAATTTTTTGTTTCTTGCATTGCTTTTTACTTATGAAGCCTTGATTTATTATTTTTAAAAGTGCATCCGAAACAGCCGATGCTCTACTTAACTGAACAGTGAGATAACTATCATAAAAAAAATTATGGCACGTGTCAGCGTATTATCATGTGCGCGTAACACTGTTATGTCTCATGAAGAGCATCGGTCGCCAGTAACCAAAACAAAGACTTCATTAGCTCAGCTTGGCGTTCATCTTGGCATTCAGTTTCACGTTCACCCGTATAGTTTCCGTTCCCGTAAGAATACGGGAATAAAATATAGCCTATGTTACTCCCCGTTAATGTAGCTTTCCATTAGTGAAAGAATTTTTAAAATCGCACCAGCCGTTTCCGAGATTAGCCGGAACAAACAGACAGACAGACAGAAATTTTAAAAATTGGTTTTTTGTTACGAGTACCGTATATACTTTTAGTGCATTAAGTAAAAAGCTGCTAATTTGAAATTACAAACAGACACTTCAATTTTATTTATTTGTATAGATGAAAATTTTATTTAATTAACATAAAGAATAATGCAATTTTTTATCAAAAATAATTATTTTTGTTCAATTTGGGGAAGAGTGGAAACAACAGGCTTATAACTAAAATATGACACATATACTTGTGATGTCAAAGTATTTAAAAACCGTTGAAAAACAGCGTCAATAACAATTCCACTGTTAGTTGTCGAAACATTTCGATTTGTGTCCATTTCGAGCTTGAGTTCATCATTCAATAATGCTATGAGCGGCTCAGCTTCTGGGAAACTACAGTTAACGTTAAAATCACCACTCAAAATCATGGGAAGCGAGTAATAGTTTTTTTTAAAGAGCAGAACCACCTTCGGTATGTAGTAAAAGTACAAAATGCACGAAATATTTAATATTTTGAACTGTTTGATTCGGAAAAATGTATACGACAACCGAAATCACTGTCCTCATACACAACGAGTCCTGAGACTTTGACAATTGAGATAAGAATCGCAAGTTTATCCTAGATGAAGTCTAATAAGACTTGCTGGTATATGCGAAGTGAATTTAGAGTCAAGAAAATGAAACCGAGTTTTTGAATTTGAAATGCTAAATTTAACAATATAAAAAAGTCTGGCATTTGGAAAAACTTCATCTGCAAATAAAAGTCCACAATTTTTTAACGTTGCTTTCAGCAATTACTCAAAATATTTCCGAATTTGATTTGAAGAAATACTCTTATTTTGTTTAATGTATTTCAACCACAATTTAGATTTTTAAGCGTCGAAAAAGAACAATGGGTTGCTTAACTATTTGGAGTGCTGCCAATTGTCGTTATAGAACTCATTGAACCAGAATATGAGGACAAAGATAACGACTTTGAGCAAATTAAAGAAATGTTATTTCAGCGAAATTACTACACCGTTTTTTCACTCATAGAATATCATCTGAAAACTCATTGACTCCCTCAAGCAGCAGAAGCGCCCTCTAACGTCGGCTCAATTTTAGTACGGTCTAAATGAGGTTCAAGCCCTTAATTGTTGTTATAATACTTGTTGTTCGTGTGTATGTTAAACCAAAATAATAAGTTATTGTTACACTAAAGCGAGTGACTTCATTGTACTCTACTCTGAATCAATCACACCATGTTTGGTTTAATCTTTATCTTCCAACATTTTATAGTTCTAAGTTTATGGAAATTCGAAGAAATTGTTCATCTAGTTGTAACCCATAGAAATAAATCTAAAGAAGACAAAAAAAAAAAAGAAGCCTAGATTACTTTATTGTGTAAAATGAGATACAGATTACATAAAAAATGATTCGTTAAAATACTTTAAAATTTACTTTATACTTTAAAATTTACTTTACTTTATAATTTAAAAATTACTTAATACTTTAAAATTTATATATTTTTTTTATTTTTGAAAATGGGTAAAACAAACAGAAATAACCAGTATTAGATCAGAAAAAGCAATAAAATCATAAGCACAAATTTACGATATGCAATACAAATGAAAACAACATAAGAATTCAAACGTAACTAACATTCGAAACAATTACAACCCAAAAGGAAAAAAAGCACCCTTTACTTTTCTTCAGATCTTTGAAAAGTACTCTCCCTTTTTTAAAAATTTTGTACCATTCCTTGCTTGCATTAAAATTTCTAATTCATAGTATTTGTTACTTTAAAATTCATAGTTTGTTTTGGCTTGGCAATATATTTTACATTTTTGTTTGTATCATTGGGATGTAATAAAATTTAAACGATATAATATACTCGTTCATTAATTTTATACTCATTTAATTTACAAACAGTATAATGCAAAATAATCTAAATAAAACACTCCGCACCTATTTTTTTAAACCGAGTGAGTAAAGTTCCTTCCATAGTCATTCAAATTCAAAAATAAGAATATAACATTAAAATTTTAATTTGCATTAAATAGTGTAATAAAAAAGATATACAAGTATATCTTCATTTGTAGAAAATAAAATTAATCCTTTGAAACATTCGAATTAGCATATACAATACAGGCTAATTTGAATTCCATCGCACTAAAAAGTACTCAATGCCACTGGACGAAAAAAAAGTAACACACTTCTCGGTAAACTATTAAATATAAAAAATACTGAAATACTTAAAAACATCTCATTCTTCCGGTTTTATACATTAAAATTAAGCGGGGATGACCTTCATGTGAATTTATAACCCAGAATTTCTTGAACGAGGAAGTTGTAAAATATTTAAAACAATTTAATAGGTCATAACACCAAAATACAATAAATATATCGAAAACATTAAATATGAAATTTCATCAGCTTTTCATGATGACAATTTATATTACGTTGTGACAAATAAAAGTTAACGTTTTTATTACTTTATTAAAATAAATGTGTGGTATGTATATCGTTGTGGTTTCTATGTTTTTAAAGCAGAATACACACATGCAAATAGTTAATTTATGACTGACATCGGTCATGAGTTTAAAAATTTCAATAATTTTACAAATACTTAAAAAGAGAATATTTTAGCATCCAATTTTAGTACATTTGAGTACTAGGCACATTTATATCAATTCCAATTGTAAAACCTCTAAACACTGCATTCAGAAAAATAGATTTACTTAACCCTTGTTTAGCCTTATATTTATTTTAATATATTTTTAATCTTATTCATCTTATGCTAATTATAATAGACCTGTTTTCAAAAAATTTGTTTAAAGGAGAAATAAAAGCATTTCTTAACTTTCTTTGGGTGGATTTATTTTTTTACAATCATTTGATTGTTAAAATTATTTGATTAAAATACCTAGCGGGCAAAAAGTCCGAAAACAGTAGAACGTCGTTTATCCAAACGTTTATTATCCGGAGCGTCAAATATCCGAACCAAAGTCCGGAAATTTTTAAAGTTTTTACGAACTTTTTGTCCACCCTGTATTAGATTTGTTGAAATACATCGGATGTGGTTACAGTAGCGGGCACAAGGGTGGATTCGGAGGTTCAGTTTCCTTCTTCCCCATAGATCAAGTGATTTTTAATTTGTAGTATAAAGATTACGCCTAAACTCTTTCATGTCTATTTGTGGGATTTTAAAATATAGCCAATCCCCCCCCCCACCAGGGCCGGACCGTGACCTCTGGGGGCCCTGGGCTAACGATATCTGGGGGCCTCCAAATAATTAAAAAATTTGTTGTTTTCCTTAGAAAGATTTTTGTGGGAAAAAATTTAAAATACATGAAACTTAAGGTTTTTTTTTTATTTCAAACAATTTAAATACATTATAAACAATAACATAATTCACAAAAAAATCTTTTCTACACTTTTGTGCTGCAAATTCTTTTATTTGCTCATCACATTTTAAGTCTTTAGTGAGATTAGTATTAATAGAAAGAAGTCATAAATAAATAAGTCTAGTATTTATCACTGTCCTATATTTCTATATAGGACATTTTAGAGAATGCACGCTCCGCTTCACTAGTAATAGGGAGCGTTATTAAAATCTTTAAAATGGTATACAAAATTGGAAAACGTCAACAAGTTTTTTTTCAGAAATTAAATTTATCATATCACTACAAGTATAGGATAGCTCAGTTTGTTTTAGATAAGTTTCGAGTTAATATAACACCTTCATTTACTAAATGTTGGTCTACATCACCTTAATAGTAATTAATAATAGCGCGTACGCTTTTCAGGTGGACGTTCCCCTTCCTTTGATCTTGCAAATCCATCAAAAATTTTGATTTCTTACTATATATTCTGTATATACTTGGCTTCTATTAAAATCAAGTATTAGCTTATCTAACGCAACAATAAACGTGTCCCTTTTAAAATTGTCTGTCCCAAACAAAGTTTTTTCTGTCAATTTATCTGCAAATTTTGAAATAACACTTGTTCACATCACTAAATTGTATTTCTACACTAGGACTTAATTTTTTCGCTGGTCTTGATACTCCTTTAGATTTTTTTTATTTGATTCATCTACATTGCTTATAAACGTTTTTAATGACATAATTAACTTATTTCCTTCACAATGAGTGAATATTAACGCCACGCTATTCAGCTACACGAGGGCTTTTTGGCGACACACCTCGTAATTTTGAGCCATGGTCAAGTGACGAGGACGACACCTCAGCTGGCAACCCCTCTCCGAACTACCACACCAACGGAAGGACGTTTGAGCTCTCGTCAGAATTAAGGTGCATCGTGCCCCTACACGGTGGGTCTTTAGTGGTATTGGGATGGAACTCATGACATGCCAGCCACGATCCGATACCTTGACCACTAGGCTACTGCAACCACTATTCCCTTCACAGATGTCCAAACCAGGAGTTTGTAATTGTTTATTAACTGAAAAAATTAAATTTTTGAAAAATTTCTTCCTAAAATATAATTAAAATGGCAATTTCGAGTTTTGAAAATTTATTAAAAAAAATTACTGCGTTTTTTCGGAAATCAATTTTTTTCATTTTCATTGTCACTAAATGTCTTAAGAATATTTATGTTATTACTATATTTATCTTTTAAGGCTTCAACAGCATCGTAGTGGTAAGACCATCTGGTCTGACTTAAACTTTTTAAGGTAACTTTCAGTTTAATTTCACGATTTCCACCTACGGGTCGAAGCAGAAAAGAAAACATTGTTGCACTAAACCAAAGAAGTTCACTATTTCAGTTGCAACCCTAATTGATTCTGCACCAACCAGACTGAGAATGTGCAGCACATGGCACATAATTAGCGATTTTTTTTTCCATTTAGAACTGCACATCATTATATCGACCGGACGTATTGGCAGCGTTGTCAAATATCTGTCCCCTACAAGTAGCCAATAGCAGTCCATTTGTTTCTAAAAATTCTTGTAGAGAATTAAGTATGTATAATCCGGTGTGACTACTAATATTTATTAATGAGACATATCTTTCATAAACTTTTCCTCGAAAACAATATCGTAGTACAATAGCAAATTGGTCATTGTGGGACAAATTTGGTGTTGAATCCATCAAAATAGAATAGAACTTTGTGTCAACATTATTTATTTGAGTTGTAATTGTTTTAATTATTTGCTTGCCCATGATCTCGATTATTTGTTAATATATAGTTTTTGGTAAGTACGATATTAACGATTTTAGTCGTAATGTTCACGAATGAATGGTTCGAGCTCTCTGCTAGCAGTTCCAGTGCACCCATAAAATTACCATTATGAGGAGAACCAAAAGCTTCCTCCGTACCTCTAAATGCTAAACCTCTCATAGCTAAACTACCGCAATAACATGTTTGAGGACATTGTGGTAATATTATATTGTGTATCTTTTGTTAGTTGCCTTTGTAACTGTTTATCTAACAACGGAGAGGGCATGACTAAGGAAATTCATTAGAGGGAGATTTTGTGTAATAGTGTAGTACTCCTTTAGGATGTTCAACCCTCAAAATAATAGCGTCGAATAGAAATTTTGAGATAGTATATTCAATAATAGTTCCGAGAGAAAATAGCCTTCGAAATTCATACTTAGCTTTTATACAATTAAGTTTTATTCAACTCCAGCGATGCAGTGGCATATGTGGTAGTGCACCTGCATTTCGCGCGGTCTGTCAGGGTTCGAGAAGCCCGATCAACTTGCTTTATTTTTTTTATCAATTCATTTGATTATTTTTACAATTAAATAAATTTATTTAAAAAAATGCTTAGTAAATATTTTATGCAATTATTTTATATTTTAAAAACTAAAACAATTACTATAATTATATAAATATTTAACTTATATTTTATAAACATATTAAAAATAATTTTATAAAAAAATAGTTTTATAATACGTAAAATTGTTTATGATGTTTTATTATTGCAATTATTTTACAATTATATAAAATATTTGATAAGAAAAATTTCTTAATTGTAAAAATAACTAAATGAATTGGAAAAAAAGCAAGTCTCTCTACCGAGCGATTCAACCCTGACCGATCGCAAAAGAAGCTGGTGCGCTATCACATATGCCACTGCATCGCTGGAGCTGATTAAAACTTAATTGTATAAAATGAATTGTAGTAGGAATTTCGATTGCTAATTTCTCCAAATTCCGCTCATTCGGCGCTATTATATTGAGGGTTGAACATCCTAAAGCAGTGGTCTTCAAACTGTGTTCCACGGTACCCTGGGGTTACACGAATCACAACAAGAAATCTAGAAGAAACAAATGTGTATGCAAAATGGATTCACGTTCTCTATGAAGTTTACAAATATCTATAGCTCATCCCCCCCCCCATTCATTAGCACTGAAAATTTGTTTTCATACATCATAACTTTATTTTTCAATATTTTTAAACGTTTATTATGAAATAATAAAAGAATAATTAAACTGTTTAAATTTATATATATACATACTTTCTACTCTAGATTGTGAATATTATATTGTTTACTATCTCGGGCTCCACGAGATAATTTTATGCTCATTAGTTAGCACAATGGCTTCAAAAACTAAATAGTTTTCTAATGGAAAATGCACCTTTTTACATAAGTGGAAAACAACACCTATAATGAAGGAAAACGAACAACATGTTAATAGAGTTGATGTTAAAATCTAAATTTAAGCAAGAACAGCTTCTAAATTTTAGGTTTCAAATTCTCTCTCATGTAAAATACACGCTATTTCTCATACACCTATAAACATTTTAATGCCATTCAGAACATTGTGTCAGTGAAATGTGTTTTTCAACGTAAGTGGCTAAGAAAACAATGTATAAAAGCAAATTATACTCAGAATAAGTAATGCAATTACACTTAAATCTCAAAAGACATAGACTTCGACAGTTCGTGTGAAAAAAAGGAAGTACATATCTCAGTTACTAAATATAATGCATGGATAGGTGACACTTGTGTGTGAATCATATATTAATATTATTAATGAGTAAATTATATTAACAAAAATTAGATTAGAGTCTTTTTAATAATAAATTCAAATACTTTTTTTAATTGCTTTTGCATGAAGTGCCTGTATTAACATGTTGATCCTACTACAAATATTACTCTTTCAGACATATTCTTCGACGTATGTGTTTGAAATGGGGTTCCACGGAAACACTTTCTAGTTCTAGTTGTCCCACAAAAGCACTGTCAAATTTTAAGGCTTTCGTGAGTTTAAAAAGACTACTGTTCTAAAGGAGTATTGCAAAAACACCAAACTCTCCTTCTCAAATGAATTTCCTTAGTCATGCCCTCCCCTTGTAAAACAGACTTATTTTCTTTTCGTGTCAACCAAATTAACACTGAATTTTTATGCTCAATAGAATTTTCATGATTTTCTAAGCAACTTGTTAAGTGTTTCCAATCAGAAAATTCGGTTGTGTATTGAGAATTTGTTTTAGAAAAAAGTTTGAAGATTAAACAAAAAAACACTACCAATACTAGTTGAATAACATAGCCAAGATCTTTCAAGCACTTAACCATTTAAAAAATTTTTAATGAAATTATTATTGGGGCGCACGCGCGCGAAAATGATCTCTTTTGTCCTTTGTATTCTCTTACCGAAACAGGATATATATTTTTTGGATTTTTATTTTGAAAATAACTCATTTCATATGAAAGGATATAATCAATAAAATTATTACTTAGCAATTTAGGCCACGAACCCACGTCAACGTATTTTTTAAACTCAAACCCAACATTTTGTAAACACTTAGGTCGGGGCATTACTGATGTCCTCTGTCTGAACGACACATTTTTTCAGGAGGCTGCTGGTCATCAAGATATTGCTTATTTTCCTCATTAATATTTGCTGGTTGTGCTTCTCCGTTTTCTTTGGCTAAGTTCCTTTCCCTTTCACTTCAATGGCGTAACGTACCCCCCCCCTCCACCCAGCCATCCCGCATTGCGGGGGCCCAAAAAGCCTATGCTGTGTTATGGTTTTTCAATACTTTGTAAGATCCGGTTTGGGGCCCAAAACCTGATTGCACCTCTACTGCACAAAAATAAATGGCTACAGAAAAGTGCCACTATGTTTGTAGAAGTGCTCGATGCTCATCGGCACCGACCTATCATATAGAGCCTCTGTCTATTAATTAGTATAATTTCCGCTTATTCGGTGGTAGGGAGGAAGAACAAAAGTAAATTGCACTTGCACTCGAAAATAAAAATGAATTTGTTATGGTATTTCATTTTTGAATTGTATTTTTTACTGGTTTATTTTAATACTATTTTGAATGTAAGCATCTTTCTGTTTAACCTCAGCAGGGAAAGGGGCCCTGGGCCTGCAGCCCATACGTAGATCCGGCCCTGCCCCCCCCCCTTTCCACAAAAGTAGTTTGAGTACGCCCCTGGATGTACACTCATGTCCAAAATAAAGGTCACAAACATAAAATCTGTGAAAACTGATGAACTATTTACTGTTGCCACCGTAATTTGGCACATAGACACATTGCAAAGTCAGAAAGAGTATAACAACATAACAATATGGAAAAGATTTTAATGGTGAATTAAGATACAAGTCATATAAAAAAAGTGTGAAGTCACAAATCATAGATAAAGCATTTATATCTCGGGAAAAATCTGTAGTGGTCAAGGTAACGGACTCGCGGCTGGCTTGTCATGAGTTCGAGCCCAGTACCATTGAAGTCTCACCGTGTAGGGGTGCGATGCAAGTCAAATCTGTCGAGAGTTCAAATATTATCCCGTTGATGTGGTGTGGTAGTTAGGAGCTGGGTGCCAACTCAAGTGTCATCCTAGTCACTTGACAGTGGTTTAAAATTGCGAGGTCCGTCGCCAAAAGTCCTCGAGTAGCTGAACAGTGCGACGTTAACATTTAATCACTCGCTCGGGAAAAGTCTGTCTAATAAGGAGTGTTACCACTGTGAAGTCATACAAGCCTCATAATGAGCTGACATACTGTTTATTAGAGTGTTAATAAGAATTTGTGGCAACAAAGCTTACTTTTCCAAAAGCGGGACTTTTAATTCCTGGAGAGGGGGGGGGGAGGTTCTAGGAGGAGAGCTACACTGAGAAACGGCTTTTTCTTAAATCAGTGATTTTCAAACCTATTCAAATCACGGAACCTCTAGAAGTTGAGTGTTTTCGTGAAACCCCATTCCATATAGACAATTAGAAAATATATCTCAAATTTTTGAAGTAAATTAACATGTTATAGATACTTCATAAAAAAGGCAATTACAAAAAAATACTGCAGTTATTCTTTAAAAAAATTCTAATCTAATTTTTTTATATAATTTACTCACATTAATATTAATTTATGATCCAAGTTTCGCCTATTCAAGCATTCTATTTAGTAACTGAAATATGTGCTTGGTTCTTTTTTCACACAAACTGTCGATCTAGGTCTTTTGAGATTAACTGCAATCACATTACATTTTCCGAGTTTAATTTGTTTTGGGGGCCACTCACATTAAGAAATACATTTCTCTTACACACGATATTCTGAATGGCATTAAAATATTTATAGCTCTGCGAGAAATACTGCACATTTAGCAGGAATTTTTGCAATCTAAAATTTCGAAGCTGTTCTAGCTTAAATTTAGATTTTAATATCAAATCTGTTATATATATAAGTTGTTTCCTCTCTTTCATTATAGGCGTTTTTTTCCACAAATGCAAAAAGGTGCATTTTTCATTAGAAAACTATTTAGTTTTGGAAAACATTGTGCTAACTAACGAGTAAAAAAACAGTAGAATATTCATAATGTAGTCGGAATAAATATAGATATATAAAGATAAAGCGCGTTTTTATATTTTATTATAGAAGTTTAAAAAAGTGTTCCAAAATAAATATATAAATAAAATTTTCAGTTTTAATTAATAGGAGCTATAGATACTTGTATTTATATAAACTTCATAAAGAGCGTGAATCCATTTTGCACACACACCCATACATATTTATAAATTTCTTTCAAATTTTTTTTTATCGTGACGAGGGGAACACAGGTTTGAATACCACTGGCCTAGACCATCTACAAAAATAGAATTGTGATCTAGAGATCTCTAGGGTCAATCCTACAGCAAATATCCGCCCTTTCATGAATTTCGACAATGTGAGCTCGGTTGGGCCGCGCCTTATCGTCCTTAAAAATGCAGTCCGGGCGTATAGCACCCAAAAAAACCTCAAGGTTTCTAGGATCCCTATAGCGCTGTGAGTTGACAGTACCCGCATCAAAAATGTACAGGGGTGTACGACTGCCCAACATTATACCACCACACACAAGGATTCCTTTGCCATTAAATTTGTCGGTTTTTGTTATGTAAAACGGATGAAAGCGAGCTTCATTTTCTCAAAAGTGAAGACTCGACGAGAATCACTTTGTCTGGTACATTTCGACTCATTACTAAAGAGAACACACCCCCATTCTTGTAGAATCCACGACTGATGCTTTCAGCTCCACAATACCCAGTCTTTTCTGCTGAATGCAGCCAAAGGGACGCACTTACTGAACGCCGAGCGTAATGGCCAGTCTCTACAAGACTATTGTAGACTTTTTGCCTGGAAATTCTTTTCCAGACACAGCAGCAAGCTGAGGAGCTGTTGTGTGCGCTTATGCCAAGTAGCGATACTGTGTAGATGTCGATGCTCTCTGGTGACCTTGACCAACCCTTCTGGTGAGATTACCACTTGTTTGAAATTGATTCCATAACCGGGAGATCACTCTCGACCACTTCCGATTGAGACTGCCCAGTTTCAAGCCTGCCAATGACTCTTCGTCTCAAGGAATCCTTTAAACGATTATGAAAACCCTTTTTCACTTTTTATAGACTAATTTGTTTTTAATGCAATATTCAAAAAACTGGTGACAAAATTTATGCTTATACGGATTAAATCCAGAAATTCTGCTAAAACTAAATAATATATTTTCCTGAAATGAAGGTTCAATATTGTGCTATACTTGTGTTCTTCAAAATATACGAAATACAATTTCTACCAATTTTACTGGAGGCATTTTAAATAATGACGAAAAACATGTTTGTGACATTAATTTTGGATTTGAGTATGCAAGTCTTAAAGCCTTTTCTATGGAAATTTTGGCTTTATTATCCAAAAATGGTTATTATTTCATTACTTAATATATTACCAATCGCACAATCTACTTTTTTTCCCCATAGAAAACAATTTCCGCATTGAGGAAACACCTGGCTTTTAAAGGCAATTCGAGCATCACAACCCGTTTTCTTACATACCTTGCTTGAATAAAAATGCTGTTTACACAAGTCAGAGCCCAAGTTTGAAAAAAAGGTAATCTAAAGGGCAATATCTGGAGAATACGGTGTAGTAGGATATCTCATTTGAATGTTTTCAAGTAGCTTTTGATTGATTGCTACCAATGATCACAAGCATCATTGAGTAGCAAAAACCCCTCGTCATACATCTCTGCTATTATTTTGAACATTACTTTTTTAATAATTAGCTTAAAAGGCTAATTATAGTGGGGTGTATGGATCCCCCGTGATGGTTTCATTTGGTTTACACAGCTTGTAATATATGTATTGTTAATATTATTGCATGAACACGTTTACTCCCCATAATTTCTTATATTTAGCCAGTTGTGATTGATGAGCAGTGTCGGTTTAAGCTCATTTCGGGCCATGAGCGCAGAAAATCTACAGTACCCTTGGCACTGGCAGATCGAAATTTATAACCAGAAAATCTTAAGCCCAGCTTATCTGGTCCCCTGGGAGCCCAATGGATAAGTTGACGAGTACACTCGCCTTGGAGAAACTGCAGGTTTTTGTGTCATGAGTATACCCGCCATGCGTAAAAAATTGCGAACCAATGGCTATTTAAATTATAATTTTTGAGAAAAACAAAATATTTTCTCAAATTTCGAGATTTTAATAATATTTTGAGACCAGATCGGGGTAAAACAAATAAAAAAATGAAAAATTTATGATGAACTCTTACGTCCCGGCTGAAACAATGAAATAATTTGCATAACGAATTTCTTTATGCGTGATGATGTTTTTTAGATTTTAGCCTAAAGAGGCAAAATCGGAGAATTGATTTATAATAGAGGTCCTTCAGGTATGGTCAGTCATAGGACAAATGCGTATATGCGCCATTGTCCTTTCCCCTGAATTTTTGTAAATATTTTGATTTTCCGAGTTATGTTGTCGACAAGATTCTTATACTCAGAAAGGGTCATTCGCACTCACTGATAAATGTTTAATCCGGTGATTCCCAAATTTGTTTTTATCAACTCCCATGGGTCTATGACGACCTGCAAGGGGTCGAAGTCATCTAAAAAATAATTTGGGGGTCCATGAGGCGTAAATGGGAGGGTCTATGGTAGCGTCTCATTGAATCAGGATTACAGAAAAAAATCTTATCAACTAGAAACCATATTTTACCTATTTACAGATTTGTTTATTTAATTTAATGAAGTTGTTTGCTGTTACAAGATGACAGCATAAATTTTATTAAAACAAGGACCACTTCAGTGTTTCTTTCCAGAATTAAGCTAAGGAATTTTATATTGGACATTGCGAAATTCCTCAACTTCTCACGGAAAATCTCTCTGTCAGGACATTTTAATCTAAGTTCAATATTTAAGTGCCCATTATTCAGATTTTGAAACTAGGTTGGAGAACGGTTGGAGACTACGACAATAACCACAGTAGGCAATGAATTCATATAGCCGCATAAAAAAAATGTAATATTACAATAGGAACTGACCGGAATAGGCATTAATAAAGATCTGAAAGTAAACTTTAGAAATAGATGTCAGCAATTTTGGCTTTAAAAAAACATACATGTTATTTGTCCCAAATTATGGAACACTGTGAGAAAATTAATTGCTTTTTCTAGAGAGAAGGAGTTTCAGCGTGGTTGCCAATCTCCAAAACAAAATATAAAAAGGTAAAATAAAAACTGGACGCTACTAACAGAGAAGATTTAAGGTTAACGTGACAAGATTGAGAGCAAATGTTGAACATTTTTTTATTGAATTACCAGATGCATACCTCCCATTAAAAGCATTTGTCTGTAATCCAATTATTTTATGTATTAATTAAATTTTAAGCAGCATGTGTTAAATTAATTAAATTAAGTTTTAAACACTATACTTCACTACAGTTAGAAATTTAATTCTTTTAAAGTATGTAGTAGTACCAACTGTCAAAAAGACATTTAAGTTGATCAATTTGCAAAAATTCAATATTAAGTAAGCAGGAGTCTATCCAAAACCAAAAAAAACAAGGCTAGAGGTCAGTGAGACAAAAAATCTTGGGAACTTCTGGTTTAATCTAAAGAAATTGTTATATAGTATTTCCATTTGCAATGGCATTACTTAGAAATGCACAAGAGTTAAGAAAGACTTTCCGAAGGATTAAATATTGTGCAAAATAGGTAAGGTAAATTGATGACCAGCAACACTACAGTTCAAACTGTTTTTCTGTGGTTTCTTTTTATGCAGTTTCAATAAAAAAAACATTTGAAAATTTCATAAATACTTGCATGTAACAAACAACTTTATCGACATACTACAGAAAATTATTTCATGCATTGGGGAGGGTTCACATAGAAAATGCAATAAATTACACATGGAAACATTTAATTTCCATTTGTATATACATGGAGAAGTTTTCAAAATGCACATACATAATTCACTGCTACTCATCATAATCCAAATCGTACATCTTTCTGTGATAAATTAGTTCATAATCGCTTTCCTCACACAACTTAAGATACAATTCTAATTGATTTATTTTTTGGCCCCATAAAGTAAGTGATGAAATTTTTGCGATGACGGTCAGCTGCTTGTAAACGTCATAACCAGATATGCATGACGGAAGATTTTTTTTGGAATTAAAAAACTCCTTTCAGAATTGGTACCTATTTGAAGATGTTTTTCAGATTTGTTGAAAAGCTAGATCTCTGCATATATTTTATATGCTCTCAAAGAATACGGTTCTTCTTGATTGTCATCATAATCAACCAAATTATTGATAATGTCACTGTCACTGAAAGTTTTGGTTTTAATCAAGTGCAGGCTGCTACCGTGTTGAGAAAGCAATTGAACAATGCATTGCCAGGAGACTCTTTATAACAAATGAATTGAAGTGTATATGTGTACATTGATGGAAAGCATTACAGTGGTGCCAAAGCCGTTGGCATTTATACCCCACCTAAAAAAGAATGTCACAAAAGCAGTTTTTACTGTATTTAAACTAATTATTAAACAATAACCACCACATTCTTGCCAATTTTTTAAGACTAGGAACCCCATCACTTTAGTAAAATACTTTTTTTCTGTCTCTCAATTGTATCAAGTTGATATAATTTTTAAAGCTATATTTTCCTGTTAGCAATCTTTTTGTCAATCTTACCATTCTAATTTTTTTTTAAAAAAATAGCAATTTTGTGATGTCTTTCCTCCATGTTAGAAGAATGAAAAGTTGAAGATTATAACATAATTGATACAGGTAAGTTTTTATACTATGAGGAAAAAATTTAAGAATCACTGTAATGTATAGTTTATTGTTATAAAATGGTATTTGTAATCAAAGTGAAATATATGAATCTTATTTAATGATTTCAGTAATAAAATATGTGCATGACAAAAAAAAAGTAAAAATATATTTGTTCAACACCACTAGAATTAGATTTCAATTGTAAATTTTGGTTTTAGCACACATTAAACAAATATTATGTAAAGTAATTTTTAAAAAACTGAAATGAGTAGTAGTAGCTATCTGCCATAAAAAATTATTAAAATTACAACAAGTTGGAATGTAACAAGACACACTGAAATGAATGGGTGGAATTTTTTTAAAAAGATGAGGTGAATTTAATCATAGGTTTGTATTCTCTATAACGTTATGAAAATCAATAAATTTAAAACAATCTCATGCAAATATTTTATAAGTGCCCTTTATATAACATTGGTACAAGATTCTGAATTTCTACTGCTGAAAAAAATCATGAAATGTATAAAGAATTCTGTCATGAAAATTCAACTTTTAATTATTTCATATCAGTTTAAGGATACAATCAATGAATGCACAGATTGCAAACCTCAAGTGCAAAAGACGAAATGCAATGCTAGCATACTGAATATCATTGAAACTGTTAAAACACCCTAAATGAGCTCAAGTTCACCAACTGACAGCAATAACAAATATTTCTAAAACAATATTGTGTGTGAAATATGCAACAATCGTATTTAAAAATCTTGACTCTGTTTCTGGATATAAAAAGGAAATTACATTTTCATGTTAATCAATTGGAGTCAAACCAAAAGTGACAGAATGTACTTTCGTCATTGCTCATTGTTTAGCAGCCAAAGAAAAACCTTTTACAGATGGTGAACATATAAATGAAACATTTTAAAAAGTGCTGAAATATTGTTAAGTGATTTACATAACTTGAAACAATAGTATCACAAATTCAAGAAATACCTGCTTCTGTGTGAACTGTTGAAAACAGAATAACATAAATGGCAGAAAATTTAAATGCACAACAAAATTCAGGTTTACGAAAAACTTGCATTGCTTTTGATGAAGGTAAAGACATGAATGACGTTATATGCCTTGCAGTAATTGTACTATATTGCGATATATTTATGAAGTTATGCAACATGATTCCTCTTTCTGGTACAACTAAAGGGCAGGATATTCTTTTTTCATTTATAAATAATTTTAAATGGAAAAATATTAATATAAATAAAATATTTTGTGTAACTACTGATGGCGCTCTTGCAATGGTTGGCAAGGAAAAAGGATTTGTCAAACTTCTTGAAAATTATATTAAACATTAAATATTGAACTTCCATTGCATAAAACATCAAGAAAGTTTAGTTGCCAAAATTTTATCTCAGCGCTTAATTTCTGTAATGAATATTGTTGTTAAGATAGTTAATTTTATAGTTTCTCAATCTTCATTAGTACACAGACAATTTAAATCTTTCAGAAGAAATGGAAAGTGAATATAGTGATCTTCCCCAGCACAGTCATGTCTGTTGGCTTAGTCATGATAATGTATTGAATAAGTTTGTGTCATGCATGGAGTACATTAAAATTTTTCTTAATGAATAGGGACAACATTTTCCTGAATTAGACAATAAGAAATGGTTATGTAAAATTGATGTTTGTGACAGATATAATTTAACATCTCAATGAACTAAACTTAAGATTGCAAGGAAAAAGTCAAACAGTGCTTGAACTTTTTGAATATTGGAAAGGCTTTGCTACAAAATTAAATCTATTTTCCAATGATAAAACTAGTGCCTACAAATACTTCCCAAATGTTAAAGCACTTGCAAATAAATCAACTGTAGTCAAAGATGAACTTCAGACTTATGTTAAAGCACTTAAGGAGTTTTCTTAAAGATGCAAAGACTTTGAAGCTTGTATGCCTATATTTTCCTTTCTAATCAAACCTGATTTGATAGACCCATTAATAATCCCATTCGATTTGTCAACTTTTGAGAGGATGGAAATTGATAATTTTGAAATGGACAAAAATAACATCTTCAGAATTATGGAAAACAAAATTTACGGAGTTACGAAAAAATTTGGAAGATAACTAGCAATAAATCAACAGCTAATTTAAATTGCTGGATGTCGTTGCCAGAAAGATTTAATTGTTTGAAAAAAATAGCATGCACCCTGCTTTCCGCTTTTGGTTCCACATACTTATGTGAACACATTTTTTCTCATATGAGATATTATGAGTCCATTAAGAAATTGTTTAACTGCTGAACATTCTGAATCCTGTGACAAATTGAAAGTAACAAACTATACCCTGATATTGTGACATTAAGTAGAGCTCTGGAGGGACAAGGTTCACATTAAAATTTTAATTTTTTATTTAACTTTGTTGCATGAACACTTATATCTTAAGTTGTTTATTTGTTTCATAAATATTTTTAAGAATGCATAATATATGTACAATTTTAATTTTTTATTTATTTAGAAGAATAGCATATTTTAAGTGTTCCCCTTAAAAATTCTAAAAAGATACATATTTATGAGAGGATAGTTTTAATTTTTTACTTATATTGAAGCAATAGTTACTTATTGACATAAAAATAAACATAAAATATATCTTTAAAATATGTATATTAAACATAATTAAATTTGCATTTTCAACCTCTATTTTTCTTAATTCTGCATGAATTGTTGTGGGAATCGAATTGTTTCAAATATTTGGTATTGCTTGGCACGCCACGGCTGAAAGTTGCCGACCCTTGATCTACAGGATAGTGAAGCCAGAATATAATATTAATGTTTGAATACTTTTATGTAAAAAAAATTTCACATTTGAGTCTTTTTCTTTAACATTAGCCACAGACAGCCTTCAGCATGGTTAAATCCAACACACACACAAAAATTGTAATAAAACAAATTAATTCATCTCTAGTAACAAAACAGCTTCTTTCATAAAAATGAAATTTTGTTCATAACATTGTAAACAGAAGATATTTAATTCAAAAATTTTTTAATGAAATAACCAGAAATACAGATTTTTTAAAGAGATGATTTTGAAAGCACTATGATAGTGTAAATTGAAATAAACATTTTTATAATTAAACTAATTACTTGCTCGATTCCACATTGCTATAATAGCTCTAAATAGAACTTTTAACAAAAGAACAGATGTTTATATGGGGATGAATCAAAATGAGAACAAAATATATCTCATAGGAGTTTTTAAAGAAAGTATCTGTTAAAATTATCAGGGGAAAACAGGAAGCATATGAAACAACTATTCCATATAGAAGATTATGAATATAAGTTACAAACAATATAGATCAACTTATGTAATGTAAAAAGTATTGTACCTTATTTTTTATGCATAAAATTCAGATTCTGCGATGAAAAATCTGTTTTTTCCAACAATTTCATTTTGTGATCAGAGCTTCACTTTTCTTTGCTAAAATTAAATAAATCCCGTCATTGTATAACTTTGCATAATGGTTTTTTAAAAGAAATTAAAGGGAATAAATAAAAAATCACATCATAAAGACTCCATTACATTGATTTTTCAGGTAATCCAACAGTTTCAAGAGCAACTGTTTTATCTGAAGAATCCATTCTAAATTTAAGTTACAGCACACTACAAAGAGAAAAAATATGCAAGCAAACATTACAACAATTCATAATTTAATATAGTAAAAATAACTTAATATATAATACATTTTTCAAGCCTATTGCAAAAAAATTTCACCACCACATATTTGAAAGGTTAAAAAAGTGTAAATGAGCAAGGAAGATATAAAAATTATTATAAGATACGTCTTTAATATAAAAAAAACTTATATTTAAATAATTTATACACAAAAATTATTGATTGTCTGGTAATATCACACTCCAAAGCAACAGGAGGACTATCAGAAACTGACTCTGCAATTTTGTACCACAATCAAGTGAACAGGCATCCAAACTCTAACTTTCAAACTGAGGCAACCCAAGGAGAAATGAATTTTACAAAGTATTTCACTTTAAAAGCAGATATTTACACGAGGAAGTATTCTGTTAAAACAATTTATATTTATAAAAAAATTGGAGGCAAAGAGTTAACAAAATTCCTATTTTTCAAAAATTTATCTGTGAAAAAGATGTCACAAAAAGAATGCACCACTTTTTCTTAATCCACATAATGCACACAAATAATATATACAAAATTTTTCAGGCCTTTATTTAAAAAAAAAATTCAGATATCTTATTGAATATGGTACAAAATTTTAAAAATAAGAAAAAAACCTGTTAAAAAATGTAATTAGAAATTTGAAATTAAGAGTTTTAAAAACTAATTACTGAAATATAATTGCTGTTTCTTAATAATTTACCTATAATCATGGGCACCAAAGTTAATTTAATTCATAGATAAGAAATAATTATGCCCCTTTTTTTAAATTTACTTTTAAAAACATTTTATCAATTAAATCTATAATAAATTTTCAAAGTACTCAAATTTTTAATATACTTGTAAAAAAAGCTATGTATAAAACACACAAAAAAGAAATGTCTCAAACAATGCAAATGGGAAAACTCCAGTGGATGAACAATAATAAATATTTCAAGCTAAATTTTTAATAACATTATTTTTAAAATTTAACAGCACAGCAATTCACTCAGGTTAAAATATATGCATCATAAATCTGATATCTAAATATAACAAATTTTTGTATTTCTCGTAAATGCGATGTTCTTTATTTTTCTGTTACAAGAAACAGAAGATGAAATTTTACAAAAAATGTAACTCCAAATATATATATATAATATTTTGGTATTTGCATATTATTGCAACCTATTGGCAACACTATACGAAATGAAGCCCATGGTTGCCAATTCAGCAAATACAACACATAGGAAATCTTGGTTGTCAACTTGGTGAATTATTAATAGAGTTGACAATTGTTGCAATAATATGCAAGTACAAATATCTTTTGCTGATCTTTTCTTTAAAAAATATATACTTGATAAACAAAACAAAACAAATCTGACATGCCACTTTATAGCCAATGAGCAAATTTCACCCTTTTGACATCAGTATAAATATCCAAAGAAAAAATATATACTAATGGGGAAAAAATGAATAATTTGTATTAAACTAACAAGATATTTGAAATGACATTTTATTTTTATTTTTTAATCATAAAACTGGTGATAACAAACAAAAAAAATCAAGAATACTTTCATTAAGACAAGCCTTGCTGAACAGAAATGTTCAACATTTAATGAATTCTAGAAATAAAATATAAACATAAATTTGAACCTCGGTGAAATGATCAGGTCAACCCCCCCCCCCATCTGACATCCACAACAGGCTAGCATAAGAACAGAAAAAAATTACCGACAATTTTACACAAAAAGCAGTTTCTTATGCTAGGAGCTACTCTTTCAACAGTTTATAACACAACAGGGGCTCAAATAGTTCACAAAATGTAAATTTTTAAAAAACTCAATGTAGAGAAAAGCAATCGCAAAAAAGAAAAATGTACTGTTTTGTCTTAAACTTTGCAACATACATAATGAAATGCTAAATACAGTAGCAAAATTTCAGGCTTTAATCTAAGATAACTTTTTCAGGTATTCTATTCACCCCAAGGTGTAAAATTAAGAAAACCAATTTCAGAGGAAAAATGCATTTACAAAGTTTAAATTAAAAGTTTAGAATATATTCAACTATCTGTACCCCCTCTCCTGTATCAAAATGACAAGGTTGATACCCAGGTTGGCACTCCACTCTAAATGTTTGCAACATCAGCATTAGCTATTCTACACAGTGGGTCTGCAAAGGCATCAGGATTAAAACCCACAACTTGTGTGAAGCAATACATAGCTGCTGATTAAACATATGTTTAAACAATGATTTTTGAAGTTGCAATTGTACAGGTAAAGTGCAGAAAACGAGTTCAAGGTGGATGTTAGAAATTCTGATGGATAAGTGCAAATTGAATTAGAAACGTGAAAGTAGTAAAATTATAAGCTAGGAGATAAAAAAAGAATGTTCGTTTCAGATATTAACTTGAACAATGGAAAACAAAATATGAAATGCTATAAAAAAAAAGAATATGAACTGCTATAAACTACGAAAGAACAATTTAATTTTCATTCACAATATCCCCCCCCCCTCCCAAAATAGATAAAGAAAAATAGCAGTTTTGTCTAAAGTTTTTGGGAAAGTATCTAATCTATTAGATAAAGCAAAAGAGTTAAAGGAATAAGATTTAGAAACCGCAAGTTTATAAAAAATTACCTCCTTCATTTTAAATCTTATTTTTTCTTTTTATTTAGAGAGAAAAATCACAACTTCCATCTAGTCCCCTGAGATTGAGTGCATAAATTTGTTGTATCAATTTGTTGAAACCTAAAAAAAAAAAAAGAAGAAAGTAATAAAAAATAAACATAGGAAGTAATTTTTTACCGAATGTACATTAAACAGTTTTCAATGGGCATGGATATGAATTTTGAGCAATGATAAGAAGGAAAAAACTCTCAAAACTACATAAAAATTCAATCACATTTTTAACTTAATGCTCACATTTATTTTTTGCTTTCCACTAGTTTGATAATAACATAGAATATCTTATGGTTGACATAAATTCAATTTACTTCATAAATACAAATTACTACTCATTTAAATCTTTACATTTTATTTATCACACAACCTATCAATTTTTTTTTAAAGTTTATAATGTCAAACAAGTACAAGATATTAGTAATTATTTCAAAAGTAACAGAACATTTTTTTTTGAATAATAATTCTAAGCTGAGTATTCAAAATGTCAAGTTAATTTGTACACATTACACACTATTCACATCAAGCATATATAGTCCTTTCAAATATTAAATATTTTTAAATGCATTTAAATAAGCATACTAGAAAGTTTTCTTTTGTTTCCTGTATATTAAGTAGTATTTCTATTTACCCCCCAAACATCAATGAACCCCTTCGGTTTTCTTAGGAACTGCATAGCAGAGAGGTTTACATACCTAGGTTGTGGAAAAATTAATAACGGGTGAATGGGTGCCAATATTTTCATTATTTGAAGTTCCTATAAATACTTGAATGATTTGTCTAGGAGAGCACATAGTTGTGGGAGAAGAGGGAGGGAAGCCTTCCCAAAACTGTCCAGGTGACATGATGCACCAGAGATGTGTAAATCAGGGTTAAATAATCTAGATAATAAAAGAGACTAATCTATGATGTTCTACCCTCCCCACCAAATTTTATTGTTAAGTGTAATTAAATGCAAAATAATTGAAACATCCACTTATCAGTGATTTTTACTTTTTCTACGTTCTAAAAAACTGTATTTTGAATTCTGCAACAATTTAACAACTAAATTGATATTGTTCTTCACATAACACATTATGAATTTAACTATAAAAGTTCCTGCATTATACACAAAATGAGTAAACAAAAGTTAAAAGAATATATCAGGTTTACACTCTGGTAATTCTGAGCAGAAATTTATTTATCATGCCCCCTTCATCAGTGAAACATGAAAGACATCTTTATTCTTTTCTTTGACAGCATTGTGTATTCTTGGAACTGAAGTGAATACTTGGAAAATACACTCTTTCAAGAAAGTCTCAAAATACTCACAGACATGTTTAAAGTATAGCTGTAAAAATATGATAAATTATTTAAAATTCTAATAAAAAATGAGACTCTAGATAAATGCAGTGTAAGCATTCTAATAACTTCAAGGATGGATTTATAAATTAAAACTATTTTCAAAGGAAAACACTAGTAAATCATATTTAATGCTTAACATTCACTTAATCAAAAATCAAGCAATTATAATTAAAGATTTTGAAATCAAATCCAATACAGTCTTGCTTTTTTCAGGCATCAACTGATAATATTTGAGTTATTTGGAGAATTTTTAAGTTAGATTTT
Organism: Trichonephila clavata; assembly: GCA_019973975.1. Classification (NCBI taxonomy): domain Eukaryota; kingdom Metazoa; phylum Arthropoda; class Arachnida; order Araneae; family Nephilidae; genus Trichonephila; species Trichonephila clavata. Next base: position 64,149 of record BMAO01036626.1, on the reverse strand, counting down.
TCCTTCTTATTATATTGTGATGTAAAGAACTATTATGCAATAAAATGAAACACAAATTACATTATTTTAGAGATAAATGCTACTATTTTAAATTTAAGTATAATTAATAATTGAAATAAATAACCCTATACCGTGTTGACAGAGCAGCTAGAGATTTCATCAAGAACAATGCCAAACTTTAAAAAAAAAGGAACAATTGATGTTTCTCTGTCTTAATATTTCAATTAAAAACATAACAATAATCAAAATGAATCACAAAATTCATCAGAAAACAAAATAAATATATTGCAAGTCAATGAAAAACTAATTTCACTTTATCTGAGCAAGATTTTTCAATAATTTCCTAAATTACAAACTCAATTTAGGAATTATGCCAAAATGTCTTAATTTAAAATTTTGTTACATTCAAAATGCTAAATTAATTGGTTATCTGAAATTAACCAATTATATTTAACAGTCAAATACCAACTTATATTAAACTGTACTTTCAGAATCTTTAATTATTTAGATAATTATCAATGCTCTCAAAACAAACTTAAATCATATTGTGTAGTAGTTTACTTATTAAAGCTACCAGAAAAGCAATGAAAAATTTCATAAAATTAAAAGAAAAAGAACGGCTGTACCTTAAGACAATCATGGAACCAGAATAAGTGAAGAAAAAAATGAGAAAGATAAACATATTCACAACTGCACTGTAAACTGCTTACCTCAATGACATGATTATTTGTTTCCCAAGTCAAATATTTTTGTCCCAGTTTCGTACTTCTAATGTTCCAAGCATTTGTGGCAAAGCATCCACTTTGAGACTCGTACATTTATGCCATTTTCACAAGTAAACTTATTCTCTACCAACACTTTACTTTTAAAAATGATGCAAATTAAAAAATAACTATGAAGGAAATCTGGTTTCTAAAAAAACAATATTATGAAAGTAATTAATTTAGCAACAATAAAGTAAACCAAATTTAACTAAAACAAACTGCAATTAAACAATTAAAAAACCTTAAGTATGACTGCCTCAGAAAACAAAAGTCTGGAACTTAATAAAAAAAAAGTATCATAATGATTGAACAATGTTTAATGATTGGTAGAAAACTATTTATTTTTAATACCACATGACTAGCATAAGTTAAAAATTAAGCATACTCAGTATCAATGATAAATAAGAAACAATTAAAAATACTTATAATACAATTTACAAATGCATGTATACTTTTGCAATAAAATTACCACATATGACTAAGTTGAATTTTTTAGTGATGAAATGCAACCAAAATTGAGGTCTGGAAAAATAGAAACATGTTAAAGCTTTCTCTTATATTGCACAAATCTTTCATTAAAATCAATTCCACACGTGAAAATTCAGCATTTAGTGTTTAAAGAAAAACATGCCTAAGTAAGTATACATTTAAACAGTTAAACATAAAGTATACATTTAAAATTTACCAAGTATTAAAATAGTATTGTTACTTTTATTAATGTTCAAGTACCAAATATCCCATTATTTGTATTTGTTTTAAAGTATGAATTAGATGCTGAAACAGCTTAGAATTGCAATATATTATAAATCCTTCTATGATTAAAATCAATTCATTACAAATGAATTAAAATATATGAAAATCAAGCATTCTGCAAATATTGAATTAAAAATAAGAGAAATAAAAGGCTTAAAGAAGCAGAAAGTTTTAATACCTACATATTTTTTTAAATCAATTTTAAAAAAACATTTGAGAAAGTTATATGCATATAATTTTGTCAGAAAAGTTAATTTAAAAAAAATTATAAGTATATACCTATAGCTTTTAACAGGATCAGCAATATCATTAAGCTTTATTAAAGTTAGAGCAAAAGTCTAAGTTTCTAAATTGAAAAACCCCAATTCATTTCAAAGGGAAAAAATATATTCATTCAAATAAAGAATGTTAAAGCATATTTTTTTATTAAGATGCAACTTAAAAAATTAGAATAATATACCCCATGTAATACTACCATTCATTATTAAAAAGAAAAATTTATCCAGGAAAACTTTTATTTTAAACAATATGTAGAAAATGAAGTTTTTTTTAACTAACACAAACAAGAACCATGTGTTCATTTGAAGAGAAGTTCACATTCTTTCCCCTTATGTTTATAACACAAAAACCACAAATATGTGAGTAATATTTCTCTCATTTCGAGAAGAAGGTCAGATCTACATGTATCTCAAACCTTATGGACATATAATGCTATCTATTGCCAAAAATTGAACTTAAAAAATGTTCCAAGTGCTTGGCTCATATTCCTCGATGCTAGGCAGCTGTCAGAGTTTCATGCTGGCATGGAAACATGATGTTCCTTTAATAAAAAAATAAATATAAATATACATTTTATTATATTATAGATTAAAACAACCTATTAAAAGAAAACAATTAAAGAGTTATCTACTTTATCTCGTAAATACACATGCAGCGCAATGATACAACAGAAATGATAATGAAGGAAGTGACCCAGTTAATAATAATTAAATAATAACTAAAAGATATAATACAGATCCTATGAATTGCAACCACGTGCTAAAACTAGGGGGGGGAAAGATGCATTTTTTAAAAAATTTGGCACAATAGGAAATTAATAGGAATGTAAACGAAGTAATACATAATTTTTGTAATACGTAATTTTTGTCTCAATGTAATATGCACTTTTTTTAAAATTATATTTATTCTTTAGTAATTCAATTAGGAAATATTGCAACAAGAGAAATAACAGTGAATTTTTAGTTTGTTTTCCAATTAGAATGTAGAATATTTTTTCCCCCAAGACAAAGTCTTCCTATCAGAAGTTACTCAATTTCTATAGAGAAACAATTTAATTTTACCAGTCTCAAAGTAGCCTTTTCACTTTTTGATGAATTTCGTAAAAAGAAAAATATTTTAAATGGCTACTATGTGATTTCTTAAATTTCTGCATCAAGTAATTTAAATTGTAATACTTAACAATTCATGAATTTTTAACAAATCTTACAGATAAATATGTTTATAAAAAATTTAAATACCTCATCTGAAAAAAAGAGAGTTTACTCAGAATTATAAAACAGAAGTTCCACAAGAACTTAGGAGAACTGCATACTAAATCTGGAAAAGTCTGAAATCAACATGTTTATTTAGAATTTCTTAAAAATGTGTTAATTTAAAGTTTACACATTTGCACTTTAATTATGGCTAAAAATTAACAGGCATATGGTTTCCTCCTGGTAAATAGTAGAAATACACATAAATATTTCCTTTAAATCCAAATATCTTCAAAAATTAACTAGGTTAAAATCAGATACAATTCCAATTATTCACATCAAAATCATTAGAATTCATAAATTTTTTTTAAAGGATTCAATATTGTAGATATTGAAAGATTTAATGTCACTAAAATTAACAATATTTCAATACTGCAGGATAGTAGATATTTGAGTCCAATAACTATATTGCTTGTATACAAGACAATATAATTGTGCATCATTAACAAAAACAACCAATAATTTAAATAATAGTATTTTTAAGAATGTGTAACTGTAATTAAATGAGCAACATAATTGAGACAATTCCAAGCTAAAAAATTCCTAACCATAAATAAAAAAAATGATACAGCAGGAAAAAAATGGCACACAATAAAAAAATTACATGAATTGTCATTTATTTAAAAAATTCCACATATGCAAACAAAGATCAATTTTGAAATAATTTACCCATTGCAAAACATCCAAGGGCAAGGCCAAATGCTATATATATATATATATATATATATAATAATATTCTCTTTGGTTCATTGCTCTTTCCTAAGCCTTTGGCAAAAAACAGTTCAGAAAATAATTTACCTCCTCAAAGTGCACGAAATTATAGAATTCCTTTAAAAATAATGAATTATTTTATGACTGAGGACAACACAAAGATTTGATGACTTAATTCAAAATATATCTAACAATACAAATAGTATTTTCATATAAGCTGGCATTTCTTAAAATAATATTCTTAAAACTGTAATCATTTAAAAAAATACTCAATTTTATTATTAGTAGTGCTTTTTTAGTATAATTATACAACACTACTAAAATCCTTCTGAATTTAGTGTCCAAGTGTCTTTTAAAATTATACAAGATGCAGATTCAAAATCCAGCAATCTGATACTTTCAAAGATGCTCTTACATTAAATGTGAATATTAAGAAAAGTTTTTCCTAAAGTATGACCTTGCTAAGGCGGTTAATTTTCAAGTTTTTTCATTACTTTTCACTGCCAAAATTAAATAATCTTTTTTTGCAATAGCCAACATTTAAACAATGATATTTCTTATGAGTACAGTCTAGTTTACTCATCAAATAACTACACAGATTGACAACAATATCATACAAAAACATAATTTGAATTCTAATAGCCAAATATGGTCTGCAGTATAAAAAAATATTCAGTTTTAATAGTCTCAATCTCTGATTTCCTATATTAACTAAAACACATTGATGAACAAAGTTAAAGCATGTTATTTGAATGTTTTAAAATATTTAATACTTTTTTTTTTCACCTTTTAGAAGGGAAAAATAAACTCTGAGCAATCAAAAATATTTATGCAGTAATTTTAGACCTGCCTTCAACTATTGACATTCAAGAATCATTGAATGTGTGCAGTAATGCATGGAATGTTAAGTTAAGGTTAGAATTCCCTTGTATTATCATTTCATTTTTTACATATTCTAGATAATTACTTTTAAAGCTTTCAAGGGCATTTTATAAATTTTTATAACAATTTTTAGTTAATGAAATTTTTTTTTGTAAATTGGTATTTTTATACAGTTTTATATCAGAGGTTCCCAAACTTTTTCATCTCATATACCCCTCATCATGCTTTTCATCTTTGGGTAGATCCCTGCTTACCTCATTAAATTTTAGTACTTTTATCAACTTAAATATCTTTTTGACAGCTGGTATAGAGCTGTTTATTTGAAAAGATTATAATTTTTTAACTGCAGTGAAATATAGTGTTTAAAACTTAATAATTCATACAATAACTGTTACATAAAACAATCGAGCAACAAACAAAAATGCTTTTAATGGTAGGGATGAATCTGGCTCTTCAATAACAAATGCTCACATTTAGCATCAGTCTTGTCAAGTTTAACTCTCAATCTTCTTGGTTCTGCAATTCGGGATTAATAGGTATGTCTTTTTAATGCCAAAACTGCTGTTATTCAATTCTAAACTTCACTTTAAAAGTTCTTCCTTGATGCCTATTCCAATCAGTTCCTCCTGAAATATGACAGTTATTTTTTTCAATGTGACCATATGATATATTGCCTCTTTGGTATTACCATATAATCAAAGCATTCTCAAACCTAATTTCAAAATCTGAATAGAGGGAGGGCATTTAAATGTTGAACGTAGGTTAAAACATCTTCCTAGTGGAATGTCTGTGACAAAATGAGAAACAGGAAAAATTCGTGACATCCAATATTATACTCCTTTAGCTTAATTCTGGCAAAAAAAATACTGCATAATGACGGTTCTTGTTTTGATAAAATATAACTGCAAATTAGCCTCATTAAATTTAGTAAATAAATCTGTTAAATAGGCATAAAATCTGGTTTCAACTTGATTACATTTTCTTTTAAAATTAAAGTTATCATATGGTTTAATGAGAGCCATTATCGTAGACTACATGGATGCCTAAATTATTTTTTCACTGATGAGGACCCCTTGCAAGTAGTCATAGACCTCTGGTGGGTCAATATAGATCCCTTTGGAAATAACTGCTTTATATTTTAAAATAGTTCTTTTTATTATATATTGGAAAATGTTATTTAGTTGCAGAAATAAAACACTTCATAAACACTCTTTCACAATTAATCTTTCAAAAAAAATTTTGAATAGAAAAATTGGCAAACATTGAAAACAAATAGTTAAAAAGCTTCAAAATTTCAATTTTTAAAAAAAGAATTTTACATCTAGTATTGAGTTTGAATACTAGAAATCTGTTATTTGATCCAGTGATTTATAAAGTTAACATATTTCTTAAAAAACAATACATTTTCAAAATAAATCTAACTCATTTTATATACATTTAAAGAATTTAGTATATTAATTTGTATTAATATAGTATTAAATAGATGTAAACAGTATAAGTTAGACTCAGTAACACTTAATTCATATTGAATAGAATTACAAGAATACTCCTTTAAATTTCATTGACAATAAGTTTAAACTGTTATGTATATATAGAGAGAGAGATAGAAACAAAGATATACACTAATTAAAGAATACACTAATACAAAAAATACACTAATTAAACATTATACAATATGGAAACTAACTATTTACAAAATACTGTTTCAAGTATATTTTACTAAATCTATCAGCAGAAAATGTTTTATTAATTTTAAAAAACCGTAACTCAAACATCTTAAGTGCACTTACTAGACTAGCTATAGCAGAAAAAAGTGCAGCCGCAAATATTCCATAACATAATATAGCTGAAAAGGGCAATATCATTTTCATCATTTAATAGAAAATATAACATAATGCATTACAATACATACACATCCTAGATAAATTTATCTAATAACGCTTTTTAGTCATGAATTAACTTATCATACAAGATTTTAACTTGTAACAACAATAAGTAAATGACATTTTTTATGCAGGCTTCTGAGCCATCATACAATTATAAGTTTACTATTTGTAAGAGAAAAAAAAACATCCTGATAAATACACTTTTCTAAAAAGTTGTGTGTTCAGAAAAAGTTGAGTTTAAATTTTTTCTTTACATTCCTGGACTGGCCCCATTCAAATGAACTCCGAGTATCATTGATATTTTCTTAAATATACACATGACAATAGCCAAATTAGACATGGACTTATCACACATATGAATTTAAATGTTATTTATTTTACTACCATTTTATGGATTAGTATTTTTCCTACCTAAAGTGTATGTTTTGATTTCAATGAAACATAACACAATTGTGAAATTTATCAGTTAATATACCAAATTTTCATTAAAAAATATGTTTAAAAGTAAAAAATGCAAACATTTATATCCTACAAATTTGTGCTTCCTCAAGATTTGAACTTTTTAATACAAGTTTTTGTCTCTTACAAAATTCTTATCATTTACAAACAAAAAAGTACCTATGAGAAGTAAATGTTTTGGATAAAGACATTTTTTGCCAATACAAGAAATTGCAAATAAGTTCTAAGCTTTTCATTTGGATACAGACTATCAAGAAGCTAAGACATACCATTGCATACATACAAATACAAAATCCAGAGAATGGTAGCTCTATATACTACCTTTAATTTTAGCAATGTTATAACTGATATACAAAACAAATGCACCATTTCATTTATCAGATACATGTAACAAAAACTAAAAATATTGGTGTTAAACATTAGTTTAGTTTTTTAAAAAAATTTTTCTAAACGAAAAATTTGCATTAAAATTTAAAGCTTTTTTAAAAAATTTTTCACACTTACACTAAGAAGTGCTGAAGTGTGACAATATCCAGAAATATAAACATGTTTGCATAAAGTGTATGGTTCTTTTAAGTCTCCTTATTGTTCAATGTTCTGTTCCATGCAACTGAATAAATGCAAGTCAAATGGGAATTTACACAATTACTTTATTTAAAGCTTTTTCTTTCAATATATTAACTAGTCCAACTTATATTATAAACACTTTTTAAATACATACAGACAAATGTTCATGGACCATTAAAAGCCGAATTACTAATCACAAGGTTTATTTGTGATGGATTATGCAAAAGTATTCAGCTCTTTGAAGCAACACTTTGAAATGTTTAACTTCCGAAGCCCAGTCCTTCACTCTGTATATATGTTTCTTTACATTTCCCCAGAAGAAAAAGACGCTCTTCTTTCACAGTTTCAATGGCAACACTAAAATTCTGTATCTTTTACCACAGTTCTATCTGTTCTGAAGATGAGGTAGAAGGGCATTTATAAAAATTGCTTTTCCAAGGGGATTATCATTTCTCTTTCAAAAAGTGACATGTTGAAGCAAGCTTGCTGCTCACTTTGTCCGGTATTTTACAAAATGGGTTAACTGACAGAAATTCATAACCTAAATGGATTCAAACATCCATTCCCAAGTCTATTTATGCTTCTCCCCCTTTTAAGGGCATATACTAACTTTTCTGTCCAGCTTAAAGGCATATCAATGCTATCAAATGAAACCACATAGGAAAATGCTTCCTTTAAAATATACAGGAAGGAAAAAGAAAAATATTCCTAAAGCACTAAGTTAAAGAAATAAACTTTAAAAAAATGTACTTGTCAAACATAATTTAAATAGATGACTTCTAAGTCATTGCATTCTAAGCCAGAATTTTTTTTTTAAATGTACCTTTCTTTATTTATTAAAGTAATTTATGAACTGCTATTGTTCAGTGGTAAATGTTACTGTGCAATTTGAATGTTATAAAAAGAAGATAAGCCATACCTTTGAAATTGCAATTGCAGTGTATTCCTTTCTACTCCTTTTGGCTAAAATGAGCAGAAAATGCTTCTAATTCTTATGCTGTACTTCATTTGATGCTGTTACAAAAAAAATTAGCTTTCATAAGTTTTTTTCTTCTTGTCCTTCTCACATAAAATAATTCCAATAAATGTTATATAACAAAAAATTTTACAAAATAGTTTTATTACCAAGCAATGATTTCAATAAAGCTTAAATATTTATTTATTTTTGGTTATTTATAAGCTTTTCATTCAGGCTTTATATATATATACGCCTTTTTTGTCAGAAAAGTAATTCAAAAGTTGTGGTGGTTATTGATTAATTCATTAAATTCAAAGGGTACATAGAATATTTTAATTTAGAAAAGGTATAGGGTGTTGAAATTCCTTGAGGCCTGTTAAAAATACATAGTAAAAGAGACAAACTTATTTTAATTTACTCTTTCTACCAACCCTCACAATTAGAGTACTATATTACTTATTCCTCCTTGTTGTAATAATTTTTCCTGAATAAAATATGCTATAACAATCTTTTTTTTTATATTGTACAAATATTTCAGAATCATTTTTAGCCAAATATTCTATTTTGTCTTTCAGAAAGAAAAGGAAAAAAATTTCAGTTGTAAAAAAATATACATATTTAGTTTACTGGATTCATTACATTTATTTTTTCTCTTAATTTTATTTTTATCTTTTTAACATTAAAGCATTGTTTCAATACAGAATTGATTAAATATAGACAAATGCATTTTTGACTGCAAAAAATAGAGGTTCAATTGCCCTACATAAACATGTTCATACATACCACATTTGAAATGTTAATTTAAAAATGAATTATAATGATAATAAAAATGAATGAATAACAAATTAATGTACAATTAATAATTAATTTACAATTAACAATAAATACAATTAATATTAATTACAATTATGCAGTATATGTTTAACATTATGCAAATATAAACAGCTTTAAATCTTGTGCCTTAACAGAAATTGTGTCCTTTTTTTAATTAAAAAATGCCATACTCCTTTTCAGACCTAAAACATGGTATGCAGTTAGAATTCTTAGTTTATTATTTTAATACCTCCATTGAGTATTGAGTACATTGAGTTCATTCATATTTCTCATAATTATTTGGAGATTTAGGAGACTAATTTATATTAACTACCCTATTGGGTAAAAATAATTATTTCAAAAGTGAATCATTTGTTAAGTTTAATTTTTAAAATTTCACTATTAAATTCTATTTGATCAAATCTAAATTTCTGATACTTGAAGCAATGTATTATAAACAATGTTAGACAAAAATAAATTAATATTATCAAATAATACTTTTATAATAAGACTAAATTTAGAAAACTAACTACTGTGAATTACATTCTATTTAATACACAAGATAGCAATGTGTGACAACAATATATATACTAGATATTGTCCTAATTATAAATTCTTACACACTGATTAAATCTCATTTTTTTAAAATCAAAAACCTCTTTTAAAAAAGTCAATTTGTAAATCTTTCATAACATTTGAAATTCGAAGAAATGCATTTGACAGATTAATTATGTGAATACATAATATAAATTTTACACACCCGATTTTCACTTAGGATGCATACATACTATATATGCACTTACTATCTTTCCAAGGAGTGCTATCTGTCAACAAGTTTCAGTATCCACATCTTTCACAAATATATAATTCCCATCGGAATCCAATAATACTGCAAAGTGAGACAATCACAGCAAAAAAGATACATAATAGTGAGGTGGTTAAAATAGGAAGAAGTGCTCTTTTGTACAAGAAGCAATATGAGAATCCTGCAACAACAAATATCAAGACAATGTAATTCTTTTGCACATTTAGTAAACACAGGAATGCCCACAGTTAACTATATAATTTTATCAGTCACTCAAATTAAAAAGCATACTACATACTGTACAGAATTTATCACTCTGTAACAACTAATTTTGTATCTTACATTTCGAATTTTAGTCAATGACATGCGATATCACCCTTTAGATCCATACCTAGTCAAAATGTTCTATCATTTTATATTACTATCAACTGACCATAAAAGATACAACATAGGATGAACCTCCAGAGTACACGACACAAGGGACTTTGCAATCGATGGAATCCAGATTCAATAGCATTCTCAATACAAAGAGCCTCTGTGCCATCACGTTGCAGGTTTTAGATTACAATACCGAAAGCAAAAAAGAAACATCTCTGCTAAATCAACTTCTTAAAAAAATATGATGAAAAATTTAAAATGAAACCTAGGATTTTTTCAAAAATATAAATTAAACTTTTATTTTTATTCCAGTATACTAGGTGTAGTTTGGATCTCAAAACAGAATGTAATCACAATGAAAAAATCAAAAACACTACCAGTTAGATACAAAATTTTGTTGTAAAAGCAATACGAGATCTTATCCAGTAGCCATTATTGCTAGGTTTGTAAACAGATAAAATAATTTGTTCTTAAGTATTTATTGTATTTCTTACATAACTAGTTCAAAACTCATGTTTGAAAATGAAAGTAAAAATTTATAATAAAATGGAGTTTTAACAAATATTGTTCTTATGTAATTCTCTGGAACTAGTTATCCTGGGTCTATGTGCCAAACGCTGCTTGGCGCGATAAAGAATCATGCCAAGCAGTGCATGTCTTTGGAATGGAATCCAAGATGGCAGCGTATCGAAAAGCGATCGTCAGGAAAATAATTTTAAAGAACTTTTGAAATACAGTAAAATGTATTTTGAATGAAGAATGTAGGAAGAGATTGAGAATAACCAAGATTATTAAAAAAGTGAATATCGATATGATCTAAAAAAATATTTACTAATAGTAATATTATGCACACAAAAAAAATAATAATCTTACAATTTTATAGCAATTATTTATATACTATTAAAGTAACATAATAAAGTAATAATTATTATATAATCAAAAAGTATGATTTAACAATTATTTTATATACTAACAATCATATAATATAATTTAATAGTAATAAAAAAAGAGTAACCACATCGTATTGTAATAAGCGTACATAAGAATACTCATTTAACATAATTATAAATAAATAACAAAAATAATTATTAATAAACATCATAAAAAATAATTAACATAATACTTAAATAAATAACAATTATAAAAAGCATTTAATAATTATAACAAATACAATTAAAAAACAATTACTAATAATGAAAAAACTGATTAACACAAAAGTAAAAATTGTATTTTTTATTTATTTTTTGTAAAAAAAAATTACATCATGTTTATTAAAAATCATAATGAATATCATACAAAAAGTACTGCAAAGGTGCAATGTTCCAAAAACTGCAAGTTCCTTCAACGAATTTCATCGAACAAGGAACGTTATAAAAACATTTTTAAAAAGTAAAATAAAGTGAAAATGAACTATATATAATTGTAGCAATAATTAAAAGCACAATACTCATTCTTTAAAAAATAAAATTTCTTAGTACTCACTTAATATATTAGAAATATCCATATTCAAAAATAGCACAAAATAAAACAGAAGCCTGTTTTATTTTGAAAGATGGAGCAAATGCAATAAAAATGGTTAAATTGTAAAAGAAATTGAATTAAAATTGTCCTAAATTAATAGGGTTACCAAGAGAAAAAGCCAATAAAAATTATTTCTAATATATGTAATCCCCATGGCAACCACATTGCCAGATGTTAAAAATATCATGGTAACCATATTGTAATGTTATCGCCTATCTTGGCGAACATAAACAACAACTTAGCGCATAGACCCAGGATATCAAGCTAGCACCCAGCAAAATTTTTTAACTAGTATTTTTTTGCTAATTAAATAACAATTATAAGAGTCGAACACAAACATGTTGCATTTAAAATAATCACAGTAAAAATGATCATTTATTTACAATGAAAAAATCTTTTTGAAAAGAGATTGAAAAATTCCTTTTAAAAATAGTTTTAAAAAGACTAATTTATTAGTTAAAAATCTATAAGTGCAAAAAAAATTTTTAATTAAACAATTTATCATTGATTTACATTTTGCATTGCTTTAAAGAACAGTGATGAACCTATCCATTGTATATGTATTGATCAAGATACTTTGATGTAAAATAACAAGAAAATAAATCAATAAAAAAATGCAAGAGTATAAATTAATTAGGTACTTTTGTACTATAGCAACAATGGCAATGTTCAAGATACTCACCGAGTTACCAAAGCCAATTTCACATGCGTCATACATGCTGAGTTGACAACTACGTCCTTCGTTTCATAAAATGTCACCAGTGCAGTTGCGATAATATGCAAGCACCATTAATTTAAATGAAAAATAGTTTAAAATTAATTTCTAGCTTTAAAAAAAAGTGTGATTAATAATAACACAAATACTTCTTAAAATAATTCAGGAAAAAATAAAAGTATTTGTATCCATTTAGATTTTAACATCCAATTCAAAGAAAATAATGAAGAAGACGGCTTGTATGTGAAAGTAAAAAGCATGTAGTCTATATTGAACAATTATTTATTTAAAATTTATTTCACATTTGTGTACTTTTTACAGCCATTTACAGAACTATTGGAAATAGTACTGAATTAATCTTGAATAAAATGTCTGGAAGTGAACAGAGAAGTATTATTCTTCAGGATTTTTTTAAGGAAATTAACCAGTATTTTGAAAATTTGGAAAGTCAGGAAAACACCAAAAAAAAAATAATAGTGCAGCATATGGTGAAATTGCCGAATCAGCCACTGGTCCGCCAAATTTTGAAAAATTGCTAATTTGGCGCATTTTTGTGTGTTGCGTTTTGGAGTAGCAACCCTACCACAACATGATCCGACTTCTCCCTCACTGATACGAAAAGCAAAAGGGTTACCAGATTCAGTGCACTTATCAACTTGTCGAGAAAACACTTGGCGGGATAAGTGGCCGATTCGACAATTCAACCCAGCATACATTGAAAGTTACAGGCTACAACATATATGAGGCACAGAACCTCACATTTTTAATAATGCAATAATCTACAAAATCATAATTCAACATATATAATATATCTGCAAAATTATGCATGATAAAGAGTATTTTGGGACTTAAGAGAGAGATAGTTTTTATCTCCCTTTTCTTCATACTTACAGTTCTATCTTTAACCTGTAGACATTTGTTACTCATTTGGATTCAATGCAGCTTCAGCTAGAAAATAAACCAAAAGACTATGCAAAAATAATTAGCACCAATAAAGAACCAAAAAAAAATCAGTACCTATGAAAACAATTGAAGGATTACATTTAATTGAATTTAATAAGATTAAAATATACAATTTATCAGAAGATTTGTGTGACAGACATTTTAACTACCTCCATTATAATCATTTTAATTCCAAACTTATGTTGCATGTAACACAAAAATATTTTCATAAGCAAACATAGAATCGTTTTGAAGTTGGATATTTTAAGTTCAAACATATGTTATAGGATTTTTTTTTTTTTTTTAAATTAAGCCTGATAAACATTAACAGTTAGTTTTTGCAAATTTTCATGTTGAGATTTTGTGATCACTTTATCCGTAGAAGTTTTAAGCAATTAGTTTTAAAAAAAGTAACTTTCTTTTTTAACAGCAGATGTTAAGGATACATTTTTGAGTATTAATTGAAACATAAAATTATGAAACTCGTTATTATTTCACAATAATGTTGACATGCATATATAAAAAAAACAAAGAAAGCATTTCATAGACATCTTATTTACCCTCTTATGGTTTCTAATTATGTTCCAGCATTCCTCATATGGTTTCTAATTCCATGAGGATTATGGACGATGAGAACTATTACGCAGCCTTTTTATTCTTGTCACTAATATCACAAATCAGTAAAAGGCGGTATATTATTGTGCTGTAAATTTATTGTAATAAAACTTTTAAATCTGAATGATGCATGTAATCGTTAATTAAAAATATTAATTTCATTTAAAAAGGAATATTAAATCTTACAATGTAGTACACATTGCTGAAAGAGAGAAATTAGTTCAATCAAGTTATAAAGAGCATGAAGAGACAAACAACTATATAAAAAAAATTTTTTTAAAATTAATATAACCTACATACTTGAAGATTTTCCAATTGACATATTATTTGAATAAATTCATCAAAAAGAACCATAGAACTGAAAAATAGAAGGTTCTCAATTTTCTTATTCAAAATAGAACCAAAACTCCAGCTGGTAGGAAGTTGAGGAGTAGCACGCTTCCTTCATAGTTTACAGCAGGTTATAATGCAAACAAAGTGCAATATTCGAATAAAGGCATTTGGCTCAAGTGTAGTACAGGGGGCAGGGGAGGGGGGCTTTCGATTTGGCAATTTTTCTTTGGATTTGGTGATTTTTACATAGATATTATGGTGAGATTACGAATTCATTCTGGCTTTCGGTCACCTATTGCTAAGTGTAGTAGATTAAGGATCGATTTTGGTCGCCAAAAAAACATTGTTATCGCCAAGCCCCTCCCCTATACTACACTTTAACCAAGACATTTTATTCATGTTTAATACCAACTGAATTCTTTTGACAATTCATTATATTTCTTACAAATTAATATGTAAGCAGATATGGTTCCTAATTTATTACATATTAATAAACAGAACTTAATTTTGTACCGTCGACCTATTTCGGCAAATAACAAGACGTCGCCACTTTAAAAAATGTCAAATGCTGTCATCAATGTTACTATTGTTCAAAAATATGCGTGCGAGAGATTTTCACAATTGGCTACATATCACGACTTTTTGCCACGTGTTTTGATTTGACGAAATTGGTGGGCTGTATAACATGTAACACTACTAAATAAACTAATTTTTACCTAATTTTATCCAATGATAAATTTCGCACTTCAATGTTCTGAGAACCTATAACCGTAATATAAATTTTCTGGATATTAGAGAGTAATTAAATTATCTCTTAGCAGAAACATTTGCTGCGTCTTTTCATGGTCAAAGCGTCACACACTTTGTTGAGACCGCGGTAGCGGTGGCCAAGGTAGCGAACCCGTGGCAGGCATGTCTTGAGTTTGAACCCAGTGCTGCTAAAGACTTGCCTTGTAGGGAAGTGACGTAAATCTGTCGAGAGCTCAAACGTCCTCCCGTTGGTGTGGTGTGGTAGTTAGGAGAGGTGGGTGCCAGCTCAGATGCCATCCTCGTCACCTGACCATGGTTCAAAATTTTGCCAAAAGCCCTCGTGTAGCTGAAAAGTGCGACTTTAATATTTACTAACTCAGTCACTAACACGCTTTGTTCAGACGTGTGAAAAAAAATATGTACTAAAAATAATTTAACCCTTTTCCAGTGAGTCTATTCAGATAGCTCCACAATAATTGGAAAAAACTGATATCAGGGACTTCCTTTCAGACTTATGCATCCTGTCCTGCTTGGGGGAGGGGGAGATATTGTGCTTTCACTATTTGCTTACCTGTTTAGTCACTGGATTATATTACTAGATCCAACATTAAGCCACCCCTATACCCAAAATTATCCTCGTCTTGTTCTACAAGATTCAATTTTTATTTTTGAAGTTAGCTTCTTATGGCATGGTAGGGAAAAATTTTTGTTACGCGTTGCGCGATGACGTAAGGTAGGTGTGGCTTATTTAGATTCCGCCACAGTAGGTAACGTATTGCGCGTGAGATTCTTATATTAATATTTATTTATATTTCTGTAACATAATACAGCAATTTCATAAACAAGAAATCGGTTATACAAAAGAAATCGGTTAAACAAATAAAATATCTTACAAACAATAATTAATATTTTTAACATACCTAATCGACACTTCAGTAGCAAGTGAGTTTTCAAGTATATTAATATTTATCTCTTAGTAACAACATTAGAGAAATAATTGATTCAGCTATACTGATTAATTTTCAAACGCATGTGAGTCAATAAAGGATCATTAATTTTAGTAATTATTTTTCAAATGTGAATTTTTTCCACCGAGATTTTTAATTTACAAAATCTGTAACTGTGACATTTTATGAACGTGCTATATAGTACTTCATTAATTTGTATTTTAAAATCTTTTCATCATATTCGCTGTATATGAGTAAACTTTAATAAGTATATATGTATAAACAATGACAGTGAAAGTTTTTAGTTAAAAGACAATAAAAAACTGTTTATATCGAAAACATAATAAGACGTGGATACAATTTTTATTTAAAGGTTATCTTAACCCGTTCATCTACTATAAGTATTACTAAATTATAATTATATTTATTTATACACTGAGTGATCAATTTATCTTAGACAAATAAAAATAATTTACATCAAATATTAATGTTATAAATGTGGAATAACTATTAAATTCATTCGAAAAAAATTACAAATAAGAATTTTAATTTGGATGAAGTAGATTGTCCCTTAGTTCATAAATGTTAATTTTTATATATAGGTATGATTGCCATATTTCATACAAAATATTGAAGCAGATTTGAATCAATAGATTGTTTAATTTTGAATTTTAAATTAAAAGTTCTGCAAAAACGTATTATAACCTATATAATTTACTGTAATGCAATTAATTAATTTCCAGATTTTACAATGGCAGAATCTACAGAGAATGATATTCCAAATAAAAAAAATGGTCAGAAACACGTATATGTTCATCACCGTCATTATTCTCAAGTCAGTTAGATTCTTGATCCAGACAAGACATCAGATATTACAAAAGCACAGCAAAGGAACCTCGAAGGTAAGAAAAACGCCAGCTGAGCGTATGCGAGAAAACAGAGCCCGGAAAAAAGTTCGCATTCAATCAAGTAGTGATTCTCCTTCAGTTGTACATCATCAAAATGATGAAATTTTACTAGCTGATGACAATTTAAATAGTTCGCTTGAATTTGTCGGATTACCTTGTCAAGATATCAACGCTTCACGTAGAAAAACGCCAGCTGAGCGTATGCGAGATTTTGATTAATTACAAAAAGAACAAACAAGGCTTATCGATTTTTACTTTTAATTGCCAAAGTCTTAGAGCTCACCTTGTAGACTTAAAAGATTCACTTGTAACAAATTCAAATATCTTAGTTTTATCAGAAACTTGGCTGGACAATGAAAGTGATATATCTATTCCTAATGTCAACTGCATTGTGAAGTATAAACGACCAAATATGAGAGCAGGAGGAGTTGCGATATATCAAAATTCTAGCGACGTTTTCAACATTTTAACTCCATCCATGGATTTTTCGATATTTATGGTACTATACAATCTTCAGTGGGGGATTTGTGCTTGGCTGAATGCGGTACAGATAATGGACAAAAAATTATAATTGCTGCAGTATATATTACTCCGAACAAAAAATTGAATGTCATTATAGAGTTCCTTCACCCATCATTATTACCATACACTGTTAAAGTGTAGTATAGGGAGGGCCCTTGGCGATGTAAATTTCTTTTAGCAACCAAAATCGATCGCCAAGCTACTTCACTTAGCGATAGGTGTCCGGAAGCCAGAATGAATTCGTTGCCTCACCATAATATCGATATAAAAGTCGCCAAATTCAAAGAAAAATCGTCAAATCCAAAGGGCCTTCCCCCAGACTACACTTAACCCCATACACATCAAGAGGTTCTGCTTTACTTAATAAAAATTACGACAAAATACCTATGATTTTAAGTGGACATTTTAATGTCAATTTTGCTTTAGACAAATATCTACAATTGATTGAATTTTTAAAAGACAATTTCTCCTTATCTCTACAAAATAACATAATAATATCAACGACAAAATCAAATATTACGATTGATGCAGTGGTTTCGAGATTCTTAAATGATATTGAGTGCAAAACCTTCCTTTCTTATTTTAGTTACCACGAGCCTTTGATAACAAAAATATGTACAGAAACACCAGTAAGCATAATGGAAATAGAATAATAATAATATGTTCAGTAAAATTTTTTTTAGTATTATGTATTGAAAATGAAAATTTTGTTTATACTTACAACTTTTTTCCATCCTAATTATTTTTAAATACAGTTTTACATAATAATGATAATAATAAATTTGTTAATTATATATATATATAAGATTACTTTAAAATAAAACTTAATTATACAGTTCATTACATATAAGCCAAAGAAGTTAACTTCTACCACGTGTTCACACTGATACACGCATGCATTTTTTGTTTCTCAAATAAAGTCAGAAAAGAAGCTCACTGACATAAGGAGCTCTTCATGAATAATTTTCCACTCTATGCCCTAACAAAAATAAGCTTTACTTATGATCATTTGGTCCGTTGCTCTTCGGTCTAGCAGTATAAAGGGTTCTGTTTTCTTCATTAAGGCACCATTGTTCGTAAGTGATGGTCTTGCATTTCTTGAATAGTATTTGAGGAACATGTGACCAAATTGAGAGAAAATCCCCCCCCCCTCCTTCTCATAACAGTATTATTCGAACAGAGCAACCATTTAAATGAAGGAGCATTGTGAGCCTTTATTTTTTCCAAATTGCGCGTTTCTCAGTCTACAGCTTCCAGAAAACAAACAAATCAACATTATTTGCGTTAATTGACAACTTTTCTTACGTAAAAATTTATTAAAAATACAAAATAAATTTTGTATTTTTAATAATCCAAATACCTCAGTGTGTTCTTAACAATATAAAATTCTGTGGTACTTTTAAGGATGGTAAATACCCTTTTCGAAATATTTAATACAGGGAGAAAAAACACATCGCACTGTTTTAGTTTTTCTTTAAATCTGCTGTGATAATAGAGTGTTCAAGTTTTCTCGGCTGTTTTCTGCCGAGCAGTGGGTTTGAATCCCGGTATGACTAAGCATCCTCCCTGTATGGAGAAGATGCACGTTAAAATCATCGAGGCTGAAAGTACTCATATTGGCATGGTATGAAATGTGGAAAATTGGAATGTCAGTTCATGTGTCCATCTCGTCGCTTCAACTTGTTTCAAAATTATGAGATCCGTCTCCAAAAGTCTTCGTGTTGCTTCGAAATGAGACAATAATGCGTGCATCACCTTGCATTATTTTATTTCGAATAAAATGAGTTGGATTTGAAATCAACTTCTCGGTGACTAATTATTTATTAACGTTATATTTGCAAGCAAAAAGATGGATGCTGGCAATAGAAAGACATGAGGAATATGACACTTTGGTTGAAACCCTACTTTCATATCTTCTACTCACCTGCCAACATGAGAGCATTGAATGTTTACAAACTTAACGTCCTTCAGTTCCCCCATACAAGGATCTTTATAGATTCGGGATTAGAGCATATAGTTCAAATGGTATATCAGTGGTGACGAGCTCACAACTTTGCAGCTTGGTTAAAGTGGACCCATGATTTTAATACAATAGTATTGAGGAGGATAGAAATATAGAACTCGGTACCTTCTGATTCCTCTAAGCTCTTGACATACCACTAGACAAAAGGGATCACTTCAGTCCGGATGCTGTTACTGGCCTATATAGGAGACACCGCTACACCCCACTGAGTCGATGGATAAGCGAATGAACAATACAGTTCTTACAGCTGGCGTGTGAGCTCTAGCTCTTGCGTCAAGTGGGTCTGATGACTTTTCATTGCTCTTGCGGTGGGCAGCTGCACGAAGAAGTTGCATTTTTCGTAGTTCTGTGTTAAGGTCACTAATGAGGAAGATAGAACTCGGTACCTTCTGAATCGTGAGCACGTAACATACCACTAGACAAAAGTGATCACTTTAGTCCGGAGGCTGTTACTGGATTATATAGGAACCACCGCTACAGTTTTATGTTGCCCTTTCTGTGAAAAATCAATGCAAAGATGTTGTATGATCGCGATATAAAGGATTCCTTCTTCTACAGTTGTGGCAAAAAGTCCTGAACACACTCATTTTTTAGCGTAATTTTTGTGTTTGACTTCATTTTTCGTTGTGAAATTATTGCACTGTTTCAAATATTGTTATTGATTTTAATGTATTTTTTCATGCTGATTTCAAATCTGTTTGTAGATTTCATCTAAAGTAAATAGTTTCATTGATATGTTGAAAACACCTTGACAAGAAAGCACAAGGCTACTGTAAGAATGAGTAAGTGTGTTTTCCACCAATGAAATGCTCCGCTATTTCAACCAATCAGAGAGCAGTAACGATAAAGGGTTGAAAGAAAAAGGTGAAACGTGGTTTATTGTATTGAATGCAATTGTGTGTGTGTGTGTGCTGGTGGAAAATAGTGTATTGAAAGCAATTTTAAGTGCGTTTGTGGAAAACATTGGAATTATGGCTAAATTTTCATATCTGCCTGAGAATAAAAGGTAAAAAATAATACATTTGAAGGAAGAAGGTTATTTTATGAGCCAAATTGCTGCTAAAGTACCATGTGGCCTTTCTACTATTGTGAGAACTTTGAAAAGATTTTCTGAAACAAATTTTATTGCGAACAGGGGGCGATCAGGACGACCAAGAAAAACATCTTTAAGTGAAGACAGGTTATTACACAGAATTTCACTTTCAAACGGAAAGCTGAATTCCTCGAAAATTTTGAAACAATGGACTTTGACATGAAATGTGAGTGTGTGCCCAAGAACTGTTAGAGGAAGACTGCTGGAAATTGGGTTACGAGGCTGTAAAGCGCACCCAAAACCATTACTGATTGAATTTCAACGCAAGAGGCGATTGACGTGGGCAAGGGAACATTCATTATGGAATTTTAAAGACTGGGAAAAGGTAATATTTAGTGACGAGGAGTCAATTTTGTATTTCTGGCAACCAAAGTAGTGCCTTTGTAAGACGACGCTCTCATGAGGAATTCAGCCCTCAGTGTCTGAAACCCACAGTAAAGTACCCGACAAAAGTGATGGTATGAGGTTGCATGTCTTCTCATGGTGTTGGAAGATTTCACATCGTTAGCGGAACAGTGAAAGCCATGGATTACATTGAAATACTACAAAATAAATTGCTACCAAATGCGAGAGATCTTTTTGGGAATAAGTCATGGATTTTTCAGGACGATAACGCCCCTTGTTATCGTACAAAGGTAGTCCAGAAATGGTTGAAAGACCATACTATGAATAGAATGAACTGGCCAGGACAGTCTCCCGACCTTAATCCGATAGAGAACTTATGGTTTAAAATTGGTTATGAAATTTCAAAGAAAAAACCTTCAAACAAACGTGAATTAATTGAAGCTTTAATATTTTCCTTCAACCATATTGTCACGAAAGATCTTCTTTTGAAATTGGTGCATTCCATGCCGAAAAGATGTAGAGCCGTAATTAAAGCAAACGGCTGGCCCATAAAATATTGACTTTCTAACATGTGACAACAATGTAATTTTCAAAATGCTTATTAAATATACCGTATTTGTCAATTTTCGTGTTATTTTTCTTTACATATTATGTTATTCTATATTGTTTTATTCTGCACATATTTCACATTATTGTGTTCAGGCAGCTTTACTACAAAAATATTTTAGTCATTAAGCAACTAGTAGTAGATTTGAAATCAGCATACAAAATACATTAAAATCAATAACAATATTTAAGATAGTGCGATAATTTCACAACTAAAAATGAAGCCAAACACAAAAATTAAGCTAAAAAATGAGTATGTTCAGGACTTTTTGCCCTCACTGTACTTTTTCTCTACAAACTGGATTATTGGATTGCCGATCCAATAAAAACTTCCGTCCGTTGTCTTAGTATAATATGCATTCGGAAAATAATGTTATCAAAACAAGAATCACTTGAATCCCGAATTAGAAATGAAATATATACGTACGGTCGCCCTAAAGGCAGGCGCAACATATTTCATTTCACAATCTGCAAATTTTTATTAGTAACAAAGGGCTTAGGGATTCTATTTTTTTCCCCTAAAGGAAATACTCTGCGAATATATTAATATTTCACTGAAAAAGACAGCTGAATTTATTTTACTCTACGCGCGGTGTCGTTTAATTTTGTTTACTTTTGAATTCAATAATTGATATATAGTAGGCATAATCATAAGATAAGGTTTGTATTATAAAAAAATTAGTACTAAATGAAAGATTTACTGACTACTTATTAATATTGCACTTCGGTCAACACGAGATTTATCCATAGAATGCGAAGCACGTAAATAACTAAGAAATATAATTTTGCGCTTAAAATATCCGTAGAATCTGTAATCCACTTCAGCATCTGAATTTTAAAGACTGCCCGAAAGAAAGAAGAATTTGACAAACATTTTGAAATGTCACAAAATCATACAAAAGAGGAATACAAGTTGTAAACATTTCTCTTTGCAAATGTACGATTATATGATTTTTTAATCTAGACATATTTTTTGCTTAAATAAAAAATTTTCAAAACTCTTCAGTTCACGTTATTTGTTTTTTTCCCCTTACTCATGATCCTGACATAGAACGTGCATTGAATTTTCAATGTTATTTTGTATAGCAGGATATCAAGAATTATCTAAGCACAAGTTGAGAAACCCAGACAAAAAAAAAGGCGCTAATAACAGACTTTATAATAAACAACAGCAAAGGCCACTAATAATAAACGAAATTCTTCATTTGAATCAAAACCGAGAACTGTGCTACACGTATTTGACACATCTATTCACGATACTATTTTTGATCCAGTTTGTAATAAGCCTGCACGCTGGTTATCAAGCAGCGATGAATAGTTAGTTAGTCGTTTTATTTTTAATTTCAATTTGAATTTTTTTGTGTTGTATGTACTTATAAGGGTATAAATTTTTACTGTACACAAATTTTAATATTTTTGTTTTGTTTTATAAATATGTAACATGGATTTCATTACTATACATTTTGCACGGTTTTTTTTTGGGAAAATATTAAAAAGATTTTTTCATCTCCCACGGGTTTTTTTTTAAAATTATGGAGTGAGTGAATGAGTGAGCTGGCACCCCTTATATAAGAAATATTCCATAGCCCCGTTATCCCAAAGGCCAATCCTTATACTTAAGTAGTAATGCGGCGCTGACTAATTTTACTTTAATGTTTCAGCTTAATTTAACTGACATCTTAAAACTATCCAGGTTCGCTTATTTATCTTAGTCCGCATTAACATAGTGGCTAGTACTAAATCTTAATCAATTTCAAAGACAACGCAAAACTAATGAAATAACTCGGATTAAAATTAAAATAAATTCGTTTATTACATTTAAATACATTACGAAGTTAGAACTTAGATCAAACACTATTAAAATTTAGAATAAGAGAACTATGAACAAACATTAAAGTTTCACTTATCTGAAAGGGAAGAAAGGTGATGGGAGGCTGGCATTGTCCACCGGACAAGGAGACCAAAGGTTTTTTCTCTAAAATTCAAGAATCAGAAAAGCTATAAAGTCATCGAAAATTATCACTCGGGGCCCTTTTAAGGGAGGGCAAATCCCGCCATTTGTGCCTACGTGCACTCTTTGTCGAAGCCGCGTCATTGGTCAGTCACCAAGCGCAAAGTTACAAAAGTTGCAGTTTTAATTAAATTTATGAGTCCGTTCACCCTGCGTACTCGTTGACAATCCCGGGACATCCGGTGCCGGTACCTCAGCTAAGGAATTCCGACCACATCCTGTAAACAAGGGGGATTTACAAATTACTGACAATTTGGGGACCAACTCCATTGCTGGCCAGCCTCTCATCAGTAACAAGCCCTCAATAGGCACAATTCATTGTTTTTTCTCAAGATATTATAAAATTATATGGGTAATTTATTTTCTGTTGTATTCTCAAACAAACTATATTTACAAATACAGTACAATATTTTCTGAGTGCGAGATCAAACACTCGTACTTATTCTTCTTTTTAATCAATTCGCTCCCCAATGCCATTGTTTTCAAACTAGCCTTGCGTATGTGATGTTTTTTTTGGGGGGCGGGGGGAAGAAAATGAATAAATAAGCAAATCCTCTGAAATAAGTAAATTCTTCGCAAACGCTGTCAAGCCCCTTTTATTGCATTCCATTGCCTCCTGATTAATTTTATGAATAGCAGTGCTCAGAAAACATCGTACTGCAGAAAGACGTATATATATGTCTCGGGGAAATAACGCTTTGTCTGAGCGAGATGTTTGGAGGGGGCGAGATGAATTATGATTTAATATTGTTTCACAGATATTAAAAGTTTGAGAAGCACTGCCTTAACCACTGGTTAAAAGTTACGCAATTCTCTCCCCAATGCCTCCGTTTTCCACGTATGCGTGCGTAAGTGATGTATTGGAATGGGGGGGGGGGGTAGAAAAGGAATAAATAAGAAAATCCTCTGAAATAAGTAAATCCTTCTCAAAAACTGTCAAGTCTTTTTATTGTAAGGCCTTCGGTATAATTTTATGAACAGCAATACACAGAAAAGATCGCCCTTAGGAAAGACGTATATATATGTCCGTGGTAATTACTGATTTGGCTTTGTGAGACGTTTATATACGCCGGTGGCACTTTAGAGGTTAAAGTCGTATTACAGCTTGAGCGTCAAAATATAGTTGTATTGAAATCAATAAATTTGTTATTGTATTGGCAAGATGAAAATTATGATTAAATATTGGGTCACAAGTACTGAAAGTTTAAAAAGCACTGGTTTACCCTCTTCTTTAGAATTGTAAAGTGACCCAAGCCGTGTATGCCAACATCTTGCCTTGTATTGGTTGCACTAAAAGCAGGCTTCTCTCAAGTCCTGCTGCACGTATTCACTGTTTAAAAACGCATGGGTTCATGGATGTGGTTTAGCTGTTTCTGTTCACCAAGATGAATAAGAAACAACAAAAACAACGGATTGTGTTTAAAAGTCAATTTTGACGTAACTTTGATTTATTGTGTGCATACTTCTTAAGCGACACGTTACAATATTGCAATTCTTAAATATTTTAAGAAAGACTGATTTTTTTTTAATCATTTAGAAGCTAACTTATCAACTTTTGGTGACGACGGATGAAAGTACACTGCTGGCCATCGTAAATACAACACTCTGAAGGAAGCACGCAAATTACATGAAATTTGCAACATGCTGTAGTGGAGGTGAGATATGCAAATGATTAGAATTTCAGCACAGACACACATTGCACGCCTGTGGCGCCACCTCAAAGCAATATTTAAGGCTTGGTGATTTCGACGGTTGCGTTTTTCTTGTGGATTTTTCAAAAAACGACCAGTTATGTCTCGTAGAAAACAACGATTAACCTTTGATCAAGTATCCGAGTTTGACAGAGAAAGGATAGTGGCCTACCGAGATTGTGGATTATCTTTCAGGGAAATCGGTAGTCGTGTTGGACGAAACCAAACAACTATAATACGAATATGCAACCGTTGGATGCAGGAGGGTACGTCGGACCTACGTGGTCGATCGCATTCCCCTCAGTGCACCACTTCACGTGAGGACAGGCAAAGTGTGCGCAAGGCAGTGACGGATCACTCAGTCACATCACGAACCATGGCACAACACATTGAGTCTGTAACGCATCATTTAGTACCTGCGCTTACCATTCGACGCCGTTTACAGCAGAGTGGTCTGTCCGCAAGACGCCTTGACGCAAAACCACAGACGTCTCCACCGCCGATGGTGATATGAAAGAAGGATGTGGGCGGCAAAATGGAATGAAGTTGTCTTTACTGTCGAGTCACGCATCTGTCTGCAACACCACGAAGGTCGGATTCGAGTCTGGAGACACCATGGAGAGAGGATGCTGAACAGCTCCGTTATGCACTGCTACACTGGTCCTGCACCGGGTATTATAGCATGGGGCGCGGTATTGGATATCACTCTCGCACTCCTCTAGTACGCATTGCTGATACTCTAAACAGCCAGCGCTACATCTCCGAGGTGTTGGAGCCAGTTGTCCTTCCTTACCTTCAGGGCTTGGCCACGGCCATATTTCAACAGGATAATGCGCGACCACACGCGGCACGCATTGTCCAAATGTTCTTCGTCAATCAACAGATTGAATTGCTTCCCTGGCCGGCTCGCTCTCCGGATCTTTCACCGATATAAAACATGTGGTCCATGGTTGCTCAACGATTGACCCAGATTACACCCCCACCTGCTACACCAGATCAACTTTGGCAACGTGAGGAAGCTACTTGGTCTGCTGTACCCCAAGAACACATCCAAAGACTCTTTGAATCAATACGGAGGAGTGTGGCAGTGGTGATCATGAACAATGGCGGCTACTCTGGCTACTGATTCTGGCAGGAACAACACTTCACAGAAGTCTATAAATTTGATCATTTGATACTTGGTCAACATGTTATCTACAAAATAAATTGTTTTGTTCTCTCTCTTGTCTTTCTTGGTGTTGCATTTACGGTGGCCAGCAGTTTAATATAGGATAAAAATGTATAAGTTGTTAAATAGATTTTATATAAATTTTTAATAATATCTCAATAAATAACTTTTTTCCATTTTCTCTCTTTTTGGAGGAAGAGAAAAAGTCGTGCACCTTGGGTATTTTTTTTTTTTTTTTTTTTTTTTGGAAAATGTTATTCATTATTAACTACTTTTGGAGATCTTTGTATTTATTCGCTTGTCACCTGCAACAAAATTACATATTTTATCTCTTTCTTTTTTTTCCCTTTTTTTTTTTTTGAGTGAAGGTATCACTAGGAACACATTTGCTCAAAATAAAACGAAAACTATTTAGAAGATTCTTAAAGAGCGGGCTTTCATTTGAAAAAAAATTATTTTTTTGGTTAAGTTATATGGAATAAGATTGTGAGCCCTTATTGAAGGAATTCCATGCAATCTTTTTGGAGAGGTTGATAAATTTTAGTATAAAAACTCATCTTTTTGAAGAATGGGTGCTACACATTTACTTAATATTAAATTCTGCTAAATGACTACGTCACAGTTCCTCTCTTTCTTGAGAGATAGAATAATAGCTATGAAACATACTAAGAAAAAAACAAAGTTTAATCTTATTTGAGCTATGCGATTGTACTAATCTTGTTTGCCAAGTTTAATTAGTATAAAATCTACAATCATTTCTGCTATTTTTAGTATATTCTTTCAGTGAAGGAGGATATACTTTTGGATTATCATTAACATAATATGAAACATTGCATTAAAACAGTGATTATTCACAATTTAAAGGAATTATATATCACTAGACAGAGATTTTTAGCTTGTTTGGATAACTCATATGTACTGCATGAATGATCTCATCAATATGCTAAGTAATTATTCCAAAGTCGATAAAGCTCATCTATACTCAATTACTCAAATTGAAACAAAATTGCTTAAAAGACCGTAACTTTTGAAACTTCATTATGTGTACAGATAATAAAATGACCAAAAATATAAAAGTCATGAAACCCATCTATAGTTAGAAATTACACAGTAAATAATAAAATATGTAAATAGTGTAAGCTGACCCCTGGTGGTGATGCATAATTGCAAATGATAAAGATAGAAGTGAGAAAAATACTCAATTTCATCTTGCAAAATTTATTTTACCAGGCATTCATCAACAACAACTTCATACCTACAACATTCTGGGAGGAGCGAAGCTCGCAACCTATTATATTCTAAGCTTGTTTGATTTATTGACGGTGTTGGTACTTACTGGACCGTGAAGGGTATCTTCAGAAAGGACAAAATCCTAATATATATATAAGATTTATGAGGTTTTTAAATATTTTTTTTAAAATGGCCATAGGAGGCGGTTTTCAAGAATTAGGATGATATAATAACCACAGGATAGCATCGACATATCATTTTTCTATTAAAGTTTTACGTAAAAATATTAGAGGGGATTTGCATTGAGTTGAATACTTCTATATAAAAAATCCACTATATAGATTTGGATCATTCATACGATCTTATATGCTCAAGTTAGAAAGGAATTCGTAGCTAAACACTATCAATATCTTTCTTTCAGCGTATATAGTGATCGTCTACAGAACCACTATAGAAGACTTTGCCAAAGTTGTAAATTTAAAAACAGATTTCTTATTAATTTCTCTGAGCATAGCCCCACCAATCCTAAATACACATAAAAACCATTAAGTGGTTGAAGGTATTGAAGGTAATATGTAAAAACCTGAAGAACGTTGGCTAATGGATAATAATACCGTTCAGGCAGCTCAAGACTGTCAAAAACTGCTGAATAATCATTCAATCTTGCTCTAAATTCGTGTACTTCGGTCTTCTAAAACCTGTATTCTGCCTATCAGTTTTACTGCAACTATTGCCGCCAGCATCTTTGCACGATATTTTCGTATGGTGCAAGTGACAGCCTATAGCTCGGTGTGATCTGCCGTCTTCATGAATTAAGACTATGCAGCTTGTTCGAAGTCATTCAACTGGATATAGGGTAATCGACAATGTGACAATGGTTATTGGTACCTCACCACAAAGCTACAATGATGATAGAGAAAAAAGATAAATTATCCTATTTTTTATCAGTTTTATTCGTATCCCTTTAACCCCTTAACTGCTGATTGGAAATCTAAGAAATTCACCCCCAGTGCCACCGTTTTTCGCACAGACCCACGTTATTCACGGTTTAATGAGGGAAAAGAAGAGGCGTGTTTTTCAATCTAAAAATTGTTTACAGTCACTTTAAAAAAAATAAAAAAAAATAATAAAACAAAAATACAAAATTCAATGTCTAGATTTGCATTATAATAAAAAAAATTATTACTTATCTGCTGTGGATATATCCTTAAACATGGTGAACACATAAACCAGCATCCCATTCAGTTCATTGATAGCGTACAAAGATACCCAGTTGACAGACTTATTCTAACAAAAAAAATTAAAAAGCTCCTATTATACATAGTTAGCGAAAATGAGAGTGATTAATTATGGAAAAGAGCACACTCAAATGAAAAAATAAGAAACACTGTTTAGCTATGAATTTCATTTTATTGTATTCCAAGGCCTTGGGACTCATTTTATACAGATTAGCACAATGTAAAAGGTTCTCCTTTGAAAGGACGAACATACACGTCCAGTGCACTAAAGGCACAAACTCAACAGTACGTGTAAATACGCCTGGGGCACTTAAGGGGTTAAGACATAGTCCGTTCTTTTGTCCTGAAACATTCCACGATCTGGGAGGGAGGGGAACGAAATATTTTAATTTTTTTTTGCAGTGTCATATGGGTTAACAAAGTGTTAGTAACCAGAAGAATCTACACTATTAAAATCCAAAGGTAAACAAACATATGTATCTATGCACCTATGTATGTATGTGCGTCTATCTTCTCACGAACCGCACCACGCAGAAACTCGCGGAAGGTACCAAAAGATCGTGAATTTTCCGGAGTAGCCATTTTGACCATTTTTTATTCCAATATTGCAATTAGTTAAAAAGATATTAATTTAAAAACTCGAAAAAAAAACGTTTTTTTCTTGCAAACTTTGATTTGTCTCCATTGTAAGAGCAATGTTATTGTTACATCAGTGACAAAAGCAGGCGTCGAAAATCGGTTTTCAGTCAAACTTGGAATTTCATGACGTTGCTCTGTTGACTGTATTAACTTACTATGTTTAAAAATTAAATGCTTTTAACGTGTGACTAACTTGAAATGCATTATTAAAACCCCAAATTCTAAAATGTTTTTCATTTTTTACAAATTTTTCTGCATTTCTTGGATTTAAATTTAAAAAAAGAAAGTTACGACAGAGTTGACCAGTTTGTGTATGTGTGTGTGAGGCTTATGGAGCATGTTCTGAAAGACTACTTTCTGATACACACAACAGATAGTTTTCTTTATTTAAAAAAAAACAATTTAGTGTGAAAAAACTAAATTGGTATTGTGTGTGTGTGTGATTTGTATTATATATTTAATACAAAATTAATTATTTAATAATAATATCGTACATTGTATTTTTTTCTTGTGGATAAAACTAGATTAGTTTTGTAAATTAAAAATCGAAAACAGGAATATAAAAAAAGATCTTATCACTGAGGGAAAAAAGACTGAAAAAGAGATTTATACACGAAAAAGCCTGTATAAACGCCGGGCTAAGCTGAGAGAAATGAAATCTATCTGTAAAGGAAAAGAAATTGAAGACATTTCGGAAAGGAGATATTTTTAATGACATAAGTAAAGGAATCCCTCACATCACGCATACACCCTCACCCAGAAGTGCTGGCATCGAGAAGGAAAAAGGAAATTTAAAAGATAAAGACTTTTCGGGTCTTAAAATGATAAGAATGTCTAACCAGCACATTCAGACGATCTGGGTCTTAAAATAGTATACAATGCTTATTGAGTAATAAAAAGATACCTGTTTGAATTGTATGATAGAAATTTAAAATTTAGTCATTTGCTTTCTTACTATAACAGAATCGAAATTTCGAGATGATCGAGTATACTTTAAAGGTTCTTAATTTCTTACAAAAATAGTTTATGTAGGAGAGGCCAAAGTAAGATGAAGTGCGACTTAGTTTGGACTAGTGATACTCAACCTGTGTAGTCACATGTAATCCACCGGACTTTTCTAAATGGGTCGGCCATGGCCTGTTTCACTAACAAATTCATTTATCCAATCAAGTATATATTTTTTACTATCGATGTCATGCTGATAAGCGGATTGGGAAATAACTTTTTTCTTTCTTTTTACAATTGTACGGTTAGTGATAATCAATAACAGTGAAGTAGTGACAATTTTATGTGTGAAGCGAATTTTTCATTAACTCTTCCAAGAGGAAAAATATTTAAAGAATATATGTTGTTTCCACACGATTGGAGTCTTCACTATTTTGTAGAGAAAAGAAAACATGGATCAACAATTTGTTCTATTTGTCATAAAAATGTTATGTTTAAAAAATATATAAGTTTGCTCGTCACTATACCACTAAATGCAAATTTTTCAATGACTCTTTTTCTTGAGGATCTTTTTCAAGACGAGATAAATTGTTTTTTTATAAGAAAAAAAAATCTTTGTAACAAAAACTTTGTGACATTATCACAGACAAAATATTTTGTCTGTGATAATGTCACAAATAGCAGAGGTAAGAAAAACATTCTACAAAATTTGTTGTATAAACACATGAAATAGTAAAGGCAAAACATATGTATTGATGCAAAAATTGTTAGAGGGCTTCTTAGATACTTCCGATGTACTTTTTAATGAATTCAGTTATTTGTTCAGATATTTTTTTACTAAAATCAAAAACTATTAGAATAAATTTGAGACAATAATACCCAAGCAAGTCTAAAATAATTTTAAACAAACATTACTGATTTCAGTCTTGAATTCAGTAAAAACTCATTATTACCATGTACATGGTATTATTTGTACATGGCAAATTAATATCTGAAATAAAAATAAGGGAAGCTTTGTCAAAAAATAGGTCACATTATAGAATTATATGGCAGCTTTGTTTTTATGACAGTAGAATACAAACAAGGGGCTTGGAATGATTGATGAAAGGAAATTTAAATTACCATAACTGGATAAAAAATGCGTAAAACAAAATTTTTGTTAGTTGAGTTTGATAGAGATTAATATATAGTTTTAAAATAAAATCCAAAATTTGGAGTTTTAAATTCTTGATAAACGGCCTGTTTTTTAAGGGTCCTTTTTCTTATAGCGCCCCCCCCACCCCATTATACAGCATGTTGTGTAACAGTTGCCATATGTATGTTGTCTGGTGGGAAAAAGTTTGAGTACCCCTGGTTGAAACTCATACGATTAATTATCACTAACCTACGTATACTACAAGATCACCAAACTGATAAATAACAGAAACTAGCGCAATGAAACCTGTGGTGCCCCATTTTTATTTGTTAGATTTTACTTAAATTTCCAAGTCCTTTGTGTATGATATTTTTAAAAAACGGATATGAAAATGGATATCCTTTAGCATGCATGACTAATTGAGACAATATGCTTTTACCAATGTATGTGTTTATTTTTAATACATTCTTATTAATCCAATCACAGAGCCACAACAGGTTTTTGATCGACGAAAAACCTGAATTATTTTGTAAAAAATGTTGTTTTTTTCGGCAGAAAACTGTATAATCCAGTTATGAGTTCACCCGAAAAGTGTCATTCTGTCATTTAAAAATTTTTTTTGTGAATCCTAAAACAAATAATGTGTTCAAAAAAGTTTTTAAAGAGATTAATATTTTTCTATATATTTATTTTTAACTTCTACTTTATACGAAATTTGTAAATCTTTTTAGTTCATAAAAATTAGGGGAAAAAATATAATTTCCTTTTTTACTTGTTGCAAATTAACTATTTTAAAACGACCGAATACTATTTTAAGATTATATATCATAAAATAAAAGCAAAGATATAAAAGTTGTTTCTAGTTCTATTATTTAAAAGGTACTTAGACACAGTGGGTTTCTAGATTTATTTAAAGCGACCAGGTACCCAAAAAATCATCAAACTATCGGATTTTTATTGGTTTATATGATATTTCGAATCATTATAAACATGCCCACAAAATTTCAAAGCTTTAACTGCATTTGTTTTCAAGTTATGAGGCAATATTTGATGCTGGACAGCAACTACCACACCCAAATTTCAGATCATCTGCTAGAAAAGAGCCTGATAAAAAATGAATTAACTATTTTTCTACCGCGCGTAAATGACTGATATTATGTGGAATTATATATGCAGTAAAAAATCATTTCAAGAAATAATTGTACAATTCATACAAAAATTCTATTTTGTATATTAAAAGCAAATGGATTTGGTCAAGATTTAAAAGTTGTGCGTGCTTTTTATGATATTATTATGAATGAAATAAAAATTTCGAAATGGATTCTCCCAAAGCACAAACACTAAATCTCATTTTGATAACTAAGGTAATTGAAAATCTAATTTGCAAGAACAGCAAAAATGTTTTAAGTTATTTATTTACACAAATGCCCAGATGCAATTTTTTGATTTGATATATTTTACCTCCAAATTGTTATTTGATTTTACTTTCATTCTCGTACGATGTTTAACATGCGAAGACTTTTAAAATCATGGAAATAAAAAATAAAAAAAAATAGAGACATAAGCATCTTTTGTACACAATATGCATTACTTAAGTTGTAAAATTGAGAAAGTGGAATTAGCTCTGAAGCGTGCGTATTTATTTTTTTTATAATTATTAAGGTAAAGTTTTATGAAATATTGATCTTTCATTTGTTTTCTATATAATTATTATGCCAGTATACTGTTTAATTGTTCCACATTTTTGCAATTTGTTACGATAAGCAGTTTTAAATAAGCTAATTAACTTTTTATAAAAGTTTCAGTCCATTCGAGGAATATTATATCATGCTATTCATAGAATGAAAACTTCAAACACATATTTCTCCATGTTCAATTTTTGATCATGGCATTTATCATCATCATAAAAACCCTAAGGCATTTTTGATAACTGAGGTAGGGATGGGAAATCGTTTATAAATGTTCTAAAATGTATACTTTGTGAAACTGTTCATGGAATTAGCTCTAAGATACGTAGTAATTTTTTTTAAAATTTCAAAACCAAAATTGTTGCTTTTTCGAGAATTTTTTTGTTTCACAATGAAAAAATTACATAAAATTAATAAGTAGCAGCATAAAAAAACCCTGCTTAGTTGTATGTAGTATGTTATAAGGTACTTTGAAAAAAATTTGAAAGAAAATATGCATATTTAAAAACGCCTTGTAGATTTAAAGAAATGTTAGTAAATATTTAAGTTTTTAATTTTACAAACATTTTGCAACAAATGTGACATTTTTTATACGGAATTATTACTTAATAATGACCTCTTTTTAAGGTATCCGAACACGTTGAAAATGACCAAATTTAGTCAAGACAGATATTTTTGTTTCTTATTTTATTGAAAAAAGCTCTGTTTTGACTTTACGAAACATACTTTGTTTTGTTTCTACACTACCTAGAGGTCAAGTTACAATCAATTTCATAAATTTAGAAAAACCGGAAGTAGGTTTTTGATCTACCAGAATTGGGCATTTAAACTGCTCAAAATCTATCATGGCGAGTCTGATAACTCAAAATATTACGAATGTATTTCTATAAAACTTTTTGAACCTGATATTTTTTATGTTTTTTAGAGAATGTACTAAAATATATATTATTGTATGAATACTTTTTGAGTTATGGCTTGTTATTTAAATAATGGTCTTATAAAAAATGTAACATTTCTTATAATGTTTATTCAATAAGCTCTAAAATTTTCAAATTTTAATAAAAAATTAAAATTTTAGTACATTTTCTAGATAAATGCATCTAATTTGTTTTAGTAATACTTTTACTATTATTTGTTTATTACTTTTTTCTCTAACTGCTTTCAAGTTTTTCAAACATTTTGCTAAATTTTCACTTATTATTGTGATTTTTGGAAAATTCAGGTAATTTATTTTAAATTGTGTTAGTTTAATAGTAATATTTATTGGTATTAAGTCCTAAAAGAGCATTTATAATGTTTTAGTATGCTATTTTGTTAAAAAGAACTCCGAACGTGTTCGGATACCTTAAATACAATTAAAACCAAATGTCAAGTATGAAAGATAAAAAAAAATTTAAAGATGTTACCCAGTTGCCTTAACAAACAAACTATTCTACGTTAATTTAATATGTACCTTTTTTTGTTCAATTTTTTTTAAAAATTCTGTTTTATTTTTTTTTTAATTTGCATTTTTTGAAAAATTTGTTTTATATATAATTTTTTAGATAATGGCCAATATATTGCTATAAATATGTAGTTTCTAGTTTCGTAAAATGCTAGTGTCTATATTCCTTATGAGGTAAAGATATGGAACAAACTATTCATCCTAGCTCAAAATCCTTCTGGAAAAGAATGACTTTTTTTTCAAAAGAAGACGGATTGGAATATCCGTCTCTTTTAAAATATTGAAGTTTTCCCCCCACGTTACATTAAAAAAGAAGTAATAATGAAAGATTTCCAATGACTTATAAATCATCAAATTTCTCTTTCGGAAAGAGAATTCTCTTTCTATTTCTCAACATTAAAAAAAAACCCCTTTTTTCGAAATCAGGCGCAACCATTAATCAAAACAAGGAGTCTATTTTTTTGTTTTCTTACTACACCCTTTTAAGCGATTAATATCTATTAATATCTTTTGATGATAATAACTGATATATCGATATTATAGTAAAAGTATTTTCATTTTATACTTTGCTTTTCTTATACATTGACAATTTTCTATGTATTTCGATAAAGGCTAACTACAAAGATGTATCTTAGAAAGAAGAGTTATTAAATGTTGTAGAACATTAAACAAATTATATTTTTATTATTAATTAGAATATTAATGGTAGATTGAAAAATATTTTAGGGTTTCATGAAATTATGGAAATTCAGTAGTAAAAATGATTTATATATTTAAATAAAAGCTAAATTTCAAATTTATGATCTGCTCCTGAAAGTGTATAGGAAAGTTCTTGGAAAATGTTTTAAAGTCAAATCTATAATTTAGATGAAAATCACATAGATATTAAATTTTTAAAGTATATACTCTGCAGTGAAATTAAAAAACGATAAATGAAAAGTAGAAAAGCAAAAAAGCGATTCACTCAGTCATCTCGAGATCCCTGGTACTATTAGGCAGACTTGAAATTTGACGAACATGTTCATTTTCTTGAGTAAAGATTAGCCAAGAAGGGTTTTTCCAAAAATTGACTTTCAAGAGAGGTTTTGAAGGTGTTAAAGACAAAAATTAAATTTTTTGAACAATTATACCCTTAGACGTGAAGTTTGAAAAAAAATTTCCCAGTAGAGATTCGGTAAGAAAAATCAATTCTGGTAGGTGGAAATGAACTCTGATAGGAGTTACAGGCATTATGAGGGATTTATAAATTTAAAAAATCTTGGTTTTGAAATATTAGATA
Organism: Trichonephila clavata; assembly: GCA_019973975.1. Classification (NCBI taxonomy): domain Eukaryota; kingdom Metazoa; phylum Arthropoda; class Arachnida; order Araneae; family Nephilidae; genus Trichonephila; species Trichonephila clavata. Next base: position 27,853 of record BMAO01036626.1, on the reverse strand, counting down.
TACAGACTTAAAATTTGGTAAGAATGTTTCCGTTTTTATCAACAGGCTGTTTCAGGATTATTGGGACAAACTTCAGCGGTAGGTAGAGAGCATCACAAGGATTCAGACTGGCGTAGCAACCCATGGTCGAAAAACTCATGGGAAAGTAGTATGACAGGTATAAGCAACGATGAGACATAAGACTGAAATCCTCTGAAATATTTATTGGTCAAAAATATTAGATGGATATTAGAATTCACCTTCAAAACTCTATGGACACTGATACGACATCCTCCTATGGCAGCAGTGAAGGCTCATACGCTGATACAAAGATTCCTTCGAAAGATATCCAAAACATTTTGTTCCATGCTAGAAGTTACTCGTGGCTCACCCTCAATATGGCTATTACCTGGTAATGATCCTTATTCACAAAAATTGTAATGCAAATTAGTAAACACCCAACGGTCCGATGCATCTCTCTGTGGGTATCTTTCGCAATGCAATCTTTCTACTGCCCGTGCGTTTTTCTATTGTCAATCCGTATTGGCCATCTCGATGTTCGTACAGCATTCTATACTCCTCTGCGGGTGATGACAGCTCAATTGACTGCGGTAATGCAAGTCTGTTTCCTCCATTGCTTCTGTGAACAATGCTACCAAGTGCTCAACGGAAACATTTCTGACCATGGGTTGCTATGCAAATCAAAATCATTGTGATGTCCCTACCTCCAAATAAACTGTGTCGCAAAAATCCCTGTAGAAAACTGCTGAGAATGAGGTTTTGCGGAAAGCGTCTCATAAGGGGTGTTCGGTTTCAGGGAAGTTATAGAGAATAAAAATATGTTTTAATAATTAGATTTGACATTTTACAGACTTGAAATTCGGAAGGCATGTTTCTTTTGTTGCGTAGAGATCCAGAAAGAACAGGTCTGTGGAAATCGACTCCCAAAGGAGTTACAGCGGCTTTAAAGGTAAAAAAAATCCCAATTCTAAACTACCACACATATTGGCGTGAAATTCGTTAGCAGGACTCTTTGTTGGTTCGAGATCCCCTAAAAAGGAAGTTGGGAATAATGAGTACAAAATGGGGCAACATGATGTAAATTATATATATATATATAAATTGAAATTTATATCATGACCTTTTTAAATGATGAGGTGAGGACTATAAAATAATTTTCATTACAATCAAAAATTAGTGCTATGACTTAGATAAACATAATTTTAAAATATATATATATATGATCTTATAATGTTCTGAAAGTTATGAAATATCCAGAGAAGCTGGCGGTCACGAGTATATATATTTTCTTAGAAATATAAATGGTACTGAAATCTCAATATATAGTTGAAAAACTCATCTTATTAAATGTAAAAATAAATAGCTTAAATGAAATACATTGTAACAAAAAGAAGTAAACGTAAAAATATTTAATTATTTTTTTATAATAGAGAGGGAGACACAAACTGTTTTAATATTTTATCTGAGTTTTTTTTTTTTTTTTACAACTGTCACTATAAGAGCTGTTTAATGGATACTGAAGTACCAAAAATATAATACTTTCCTTAAAAGAAAATATGAGCAAAACTGAAGCTATACGTAATTAGTTTAGTGACAAAGAGCAAGCAAAAAATATATTACTTTGATTTTATTTCACAACAAAATACGTAATTTTTAATGTTCTTTGAAAGCGAAAACTTGATTTTTCTTCTGTTCCCCTTATTCGCATAAAGAATTATGCAGCATTTTACCATGGATTCTTTTTCAAAGAGGTAATTTATATATTTTTATTTTGAAAAGGAAATATTGCTTTATGACAAGTTAAACTACCGTTAAGGTTTCCAAAACATTTACGAAGAAAAGAATAAGACATACATTATTTGTGAAAAATGGTCGAGGTGCTTTTCAAGTGTCATTCAAAATTATTTGCTTATGCATTTCTTAAGATAATGCTATTTTTTTTTCTTACTATTTTCATTTTGTTGCTCTCTTACTACTTAAAGAAATCCTACTACCCTAAAATAGTGAATTTTGCCTAAAATTGACAATTTTTTTATGGTTTTATTTTATAGACTATCTTAATAGCGTTATAAAAATACAGAGCTTATTATTTTCCGTTCACTAGAACAAACACTACAAGTATTTTAGAAGCTTTAGTAAAAGCAGATGCCATTACTTTAAGCAAGGCGTCATACTTTAATAAAATCAATTACAAAATTCCACCCGGACAGACATTAAAGAAAGCCAGTTAATAAAAGCATGGTAATATGAAGTGTCAATCATTTCTTCACCTTTTAAACGTGTTCCGTTCATGTTAATTCGTATCATCACTTCTAAACGTATTGCTTTATGAAAATAAAAAATATTTCGCACTTAGAACGCAAATTAATTTTTTTCCACATGCACGAGCCTTTTTTTTAATTTTCATTTTCAGAAAAATGTTTATATTATGCTTAGAAATTGCTAACACACACCCACCCACCCTCCAATTTCTCAGATACAAAAAACTTTTTTTTGTTGTTTTATTTCTATTAACCGCAAGTGTATTTTATACTTGCATAAAATTAGCTTTAAATTCAAAGCAGTTGCTTTAGGGTTACACCTTATTCTTTTTCGCTAGATCTGAAATAAGTCGCCAAATCTGGAAATGATGTATGAAATTAGTTGCCATATCTGGGAATGGTACATGGAATAAGTCGCCAAATTAAAAAATGATATATGCAATAAATCGCCAAATCTGGACGTCTTATCTGGCATTGTCGCCAAATCTGATTATCCTTATTCCTGACGATCCTGAAAAGGACAATGTAGTGCGAAATTTACAGTTTCTTATATGAAAATAATTACTCTTTTTCTAAGCAATTTCACATAGTAGCTAAGATAAAGTGCTCTAGGTTTGTAAAAACTATCTCTTATCATGAAGGTCAGTTCAAAAATAAATAACATAGCAACACATCAGAATTGAAAAATTGAAAATCTGTTCATAAACTTTTGGTGCAGAACGGGCCCGTTTGTAAGTTTGTACCAATTTTCCCCCATTTTAGAAGTAATAATTTCCTTTTCTTTTCTTAATTTTAGCATATTTTTTCTTAAAGTCTACTAAACAAACCTGAAAACCATAAAAAATCGACATAACTCCGTTTTTTTTTTTTTTTTTAAAAAAAGTTGTTGCAAGTAATCGGACACCTTAAAGATACGAACTGTACAAATCTGATGTTTAATTAATGTAAAAGAAGCTAATTTGTTCAACTTCGTGCCTTTTCCTTAACTAAATAACTTCAAACTGCCTAACGAAAAGTAATTTCTTAGTATAGTCGACTCTCACTAATTCAAACATTCGATAAAACAAGTCTCTTGCTAATTCGAGGTAGCTGCTCAGCTCCTAGAAAAACTCTTGATATTTCTAGCTAAAACAATACGTGTTTGGGTACACTCGATATTTCGATGTAAAATCTAAACGGCTGGCTAGACTACAACACGCGATAATTCGAATTTAATTTGTATAATTTATTTTATATAAAATTCGAACTCTTACTATCATGACGAGTTCCGTAGCAAGCAGGTTAGAGCTTACATGTTTTTTGTTTTGTATTGTCTCTGCGTGTCTCCTCTGTAACGTAGCCCCTTTGACAACCGTCTGTCTGCCATCGCTTCTTTATGTTTCCAGGTTCCTTAATCAAAAAGACAATTTTATTATATATGTTCCTTCTTCAATAGATAATAGACTAGCCTCACTTGTAGTTAGGTGTCTATATCTTTCGTAAAAAATACGTTGTCTTCCTCTACATGTGTTCAGAAAGGATGATCCGCAATTGTGAAGAGATGCGTAGGATTGTGTATTTTACATCTGAGTGACATGACGATTTATGACTCATCCGTGTGACTTATGGCATGTGATACAAAATAGGATATGGGGCAGACTGGACCTTGACTTGAATAACCAATGCTATTTGGAACAGTGTCTAAGACAGGGGTGGGCAGACTTTTCCAGGGTACGGGCTACTTCTAATTTTTTCAAGGTGTTGCGGTTCACCCAGCATCAGTGGCCCAAACAAAGGGGGGGAGGAGGGCTCAAGGGTTCGGAACCTCCTCCATATCCCATGAGTTTTTGGATCGATTATAATCCCATGTATATAGTACGTAAAATTTAATTAAGTATTTGTTATTAATAACTTTTTTATTAGTTAATGCTGATTATTTATTCAATTAATTTATTTCTTACTGTTCTTTGTTCTCGACAATCTGCAAAATGAAAAAAATGTATGCTTGGCAGAGAGAGAGAGAGAGACAGAGAGCGTATTGAAGTAGGATATGAGAATAGTAGACGTTCGACCCGTAACCACAGAGCCCCCTTTGAAAAATTCACGAGAGCGCCCACTGCCCAGGGTCGTAAGTGTGGTGAGGTCAGGAAAAAGTCAGCAATATTTATTATAACTTAATAATAAATACGGAATACGTACTTACATACGTAAATAAAATGAAAAACTCACTTTTTTGGAAACGTGTTTAAAGCAAAAAGCAAAATACAAATATAATAATAATAGCCACAAATATAATATTATCTAATGATCCATTTATTACCACACAATTCAAACTACATTAAAAAATAACACATTTTCATCTAAAGTTAGTTCTCGTAATTATAATCAGTAGAAGACTTAGTCTGCGTACTGTCAGCCAATCTTGAATATTTCGGTGTACAATTACTAAAGGCTAATTTTCAGGCGGTCATTCCAATTTGTCTTGGTGGCCCACTTGTCGATCGCGATCGACTTATGCCCATTTTGGGTCCAAGGGAACCTAAAACAGAATAAACAGATTTTTAAAGATAACAGATTTTCTCTTCAAAATAAGTTTCATTATGTACAGTATACTTCTTTTTATTTTTTTAATATATAAGTGTATTAACAGTTAATAACAGTTTTTAATATATAAATGTATTCTTTTAATACGGGTCATTTAATTTCTGTATAATATTTATGCAGTATAATATGTACTTTTTAAAAATATTTTTATATATAAGTACACTTGTGTGTGTGTGTTGTTTTATTATATAGTTTCAAATTTAAATGCATTAGAAAAGAATTACTCTTCATGCATCTTCAGGGTTTTTTCCTACCCTCTTGATAATTCGAAGTTAAACGTTTGTCCCTCCAACTTCGAGTTATCGAGAGTCGATTGTATATTACGGCACTTTTAATGGAAAGTCTCAAAATCTGTTACATAGACTCACACATGTAGAATGCTAAGAAATTAAACCTGTATTTTAATTTGTTGTTGTTGTGTTGTTGCTTATGTCACCTGTCTGACGTTGATCAGATCGAGGCCCACGAAATTCATCATGTCAACGGGCGTATCATTCATCATGATACGTCTGTAATTAGCCTAAGCTTTTAGCCCATGAAGGTGACAGCACGAGTTTGCTCACGATATATGGCGACACCATTCGGATCCACAGATTTAACGAGCACGTTTTCCGTTTGCACTCGGCGAGTATTTGGTGACATCGGGCATCGAACCCAGACCTTCCGGTCTGGTGTCCGATGCTCTAACCACTAGGCTACCCACGGCCTTGTATTTTAATTTGCTAAAGTTAAACACGTATATAGAGATAAAGAGGTAGAGTGTAATCAAGTGATTTATAAAATTTTGATAGGTACACAATTTAAACAAAGATCACTTAGTGGCATTTATAAGATTTTTACGTGATTAACTAAAACGGTTGTTCTCGTAGTAATGCGAGTTTGGAAATTCAAGAAAATTCGTTTTGTAAGAGCCCTTTTAGCACCTTTCATTAATCCTATACAGAAAATAATTTTTTCACTGTTGTATGTTTATAAATTCGCTTCCCGTAGAAGACCCGTGATTTATGTTAATTAGAGTTGATATTTAAATTCTGGTGGAGTGAGAGTGAGGGATGTGGCGGCAGTAGGATAGTGGTCAAAGTAACGGACTCGTGCACCGCTGAAGATCATCTGTGCAGAGCGGCTTGATGCATGCTAATATGTCAAGGCATATAGTCCTCGCTTTGGTGTAGCGTAGAAGTTAGAATAGATGGTTACAGTTCAGGTGTCATCCTCGTCAATTGATGACGGCTCAAATTTGCGAGATATGTTGCCAAAAGTCCTCGAATAGATGAGTTGCGATGTTAAGGTATCCCAACACGTTCGGAGTACTTTTTAACAAAATAGCATACAAAAACATTATAAATGCTCTTTTAGGACTGATTACCAATAAATATTACTATTTAACCATAAAATTTAAAATAAATTACCAGAATTTTACAAAAATCACAATTATAAGTGAAATTTTAGCAATATTTTTGAAAACCTTCAAAGCAGTTAGAGAAAAAAGCAAAAAAACATGTATGAGTAAAAGCATTACGAAAACAAATTAGATGCATTTATCTAGAAAATGTACTAAAAATTTAATTTTTTATTAAAATTTGAAAATTTTAGAGATGATTGAGTAAACATTTTAAGAAATATTACATTTTTCATGAGACCATTATTTAAATAACAAGCCATAACTCAAAAGGTATTCATACAATAAGAAATATTTTAGTACATTCTCTAGAAAATAACGTAAATATCAGGTTTAAAAAGTTTTATAGAAATACATTCGTAATATTTTGAGTTATCAGATTCGCCATGATAGATTTTGAGCAATTTAAATGCCCACTTCTGGTAGATCAAAAACCCACTTCCGGTTTTTCTAACTTTATAAAATGGATTGTAACTTGGCCTCTAGGTAGTGTAGAAACAAATTAAAGTATGTTTCGTAAAGTAAAATAATAGCTCTATTCAATAAAATAAAAAACAAAAATATCTGTCTTGACTGAATTTGGTCATTTTCAACGTGTTCGGATACCTTAATATTCACTTACTCATAGAGAGTGTAGGATGTTCGCTAGGCTGTTACGGAATTTATATTATTTGAATTAAGAATCGAAACCCTCGTAGCTCAGGAAGTGGATCTTACGTTTTTCTGAACAAGTTATCTCAACAAGCCAGGAGGAGTATCATTACATTAGATCTTAGCGAGAGATAACTTATCCAATTATTTTTTATAGATATACAGCTTCTTTGGTTTAAATAACCCCCAGTTAGTAAATTGAAACTAAAGAAAAGGTTGTTGACTTCATTATAATATATGTTTATTAGGTGTCTCCAACTTCACCAGTGACTAGCAACAGTTTGAAAAGGGGTAACACATCAAAGTCAATAATCAATCAATATCATTTTACAAATTGGAATTTACTTTACTTAACACACTGTTATTTATAATAGTACTTTTTGCACACAAAACACATCTCAATTGTTATTTGAATATTTCGAGCTTCAACAAAAATAATGCATATTCTATATTCATGGAGTTATATATTGACGGTTTTTTTTTCATTTTTAAATAAAAAATTTAAATGTCTAAAACGTTTTTATTCAGTCTTTTAAATTCAGTTATTTCAATTGTCTTGCATACATGATTTTTTTTAACTTTTGTCATGAACTTTCATTCGTAGATGTTTTAGAATGCATCAAAGTACGAGACATATTTTTAAAACCAACACTTTTAATATGGCCACTAAGCACTATCTAAATTTGATATATAAGCTGGGGAAACTCTCAGACTAATTACTAACTTAAAGAACTATAACAATAGATTTAATATTTAGCTTTGACAAATTAATCCGCAGCAATGCTACTCGTCCTATATTGACTCATCGGATTCTTTGACTTGAATTCCAGTAGTTTCAACTATTACTTGTACATCTGTACAGTAACCAACTGTACAGCAATCACCAATCTCCCTCTTACTTTCCTTTCACTTGATTTTAAATACAAACTCTCATTAACACATAAATCCCTTTTCCTTCACAAAACACGGTTACATAATCATATAACGTCATGAAGAAATTTCTCCTAGAGGATTAGCTCGCGAAACGTGAATAAAATGTTTTTTGTACTAAAGTAAAATATTTGCAAACAAAATAATGTTAGATTTTGATTAAAATAGCAAGTCAATAAATTTTAAGATTCATGTCAAGTATGTATATATGCCGTAAGCCCCGGCGTAGTACGCACACCTATACTTTCAAGATGAATTTTTTAGTTTTTACGTATATTCGAAATATAAAGGTGCTGTGACGTCGTCACAATGGAGGAGTCACCCCTATTCATTAGAGGCTCCACAGCTGGGGACCACGTGGATTTAGCTGCATTGTGCTGTGCCGAACAGCTGGACTGTCGGCGACGGTGTGACTGGCGGACACTATAAGCTGGGCATCACTGCATTATTTTCCATTCATAGGCAGTGATTGTCCGTCTTGAAAGGCTGCAGTTTGAAGTCAATTATTGTGTTTTGAAGTCAATTATTTGAGGTATTATTCCAAGCTTTAGAAAAAAAATAGTTTACTTCGAGAAAACTACAACCTTTTTAAGTTCAATTTAAGTATGTCATTTCTTTTAAATAAATAGTACTTTGATATATGTGTATGTCTAATTTTTTTAAGTTTATAATTTTTATTCTAAGTTATCGTTTTTATACCTTTTGTAAGACGTGCACCCATTATTGTCGATCTTATTTTTTTGTGTTAAAAGTGCATGTTATAATTTTTTTGCACACTTATTTAACGAAACAAACCAATCTATAAAAATTATAAACATAAATTAATATAGCTTTTAATGAATTGGCTTTAGTAATTTATGAAGTTTTAATATACTATTTTTTTATTTAAAACTTTATTGCTTCATTACTTTTTAAATTTACTTGAACTATAAATATTAAGGGAAAAAGGAATTATCTTCTTATTTCTTTTTCAGATTTCAATAAGATTTCCATTAAGATTCCTCTTTTATATTAAGCTACACATAACATGTAAAACATTGAAAAAATATTTTTATCTACCTAGATACAAGAAAACAAAATAATTATAAAAGTGCTGTATGCTTTTAGAGTAAGTAACTTAATTATCTTTCTAATCCTCACTATAATTTATTTATTTTTTCCCTCTAAGTCACAATAACCAAAGTAATGAAACTAATTAAACATTTTTCAAAATAAAATATAAAATCTCAAATCTTATTCATTTAGAGCAGCGAACCGGCATTTTTTTTTACAAAACGAATTAAAATATTCTTTTCCTAAGGGTGTTTTTTCTCAATTTTAAAAAGATAGAGAGATTATTAAAAAATGAAGTAAAAACAAGAAAATCATATTCGTATATATTTCATAGCACATAGTTTTTTGTTTTTATTTTACATTAATATATTTATAACAATAATCTTAAGACACATAATAAAACGGATTATGATGTTAGTTCTTGTGCTGCATTTTTATATTTCTCTGCATTTTATGATTAGTTATTTTACAAATATATATATTATATTTCTAGCAAAAAAAATATTCGAATTTTTCCATTCATATTAATGAAAAATATATTTACTAATTCGTATATATATATACGAGGTAGGATACAAAATTTATTGAACTGAGCCTATAATGTGAGAAATTTTTGCAATAAAGCGAGTTGCCATGACGTTATACTTTGTAGAAGAATTCATTTAGTAATAGGTGGTTGAAAACAATAGCGTTTGTGGAGCAGAGAAGAAAAAATCAAATTTTATATTCACTTGGAAAAGAGAACTACGGAGACTTATGAAATGTTAAAGCATATGTGCGGCAATGACACTTGAACGCGAAATCAAGATTATTAATGTCTTTGACGTTTCAGAGATGGCAAAGGAATGTGTCGAAAGCGACGAATTCTCTGGACGTTCTCAGACTTCTTACTCCACTGAAAACATCGAAAAGGCTTCTGAAGCGGTACGAGAGAAAAGGGTTCAAACAATAGCGCAAATAGCAGAATAAGTTGGGATATCCGATGCCACATGTCAACTGATATTCACTAAGGATCTCAGTATCCATATGTTGTGCCAACACATTATTCCCAACAAAGATGTTAAACCAAGACAAAGGCAATTCGATTGGAAATGGCAGGAGAATTTCCGCTGTTGATAAAGATCCTTCCCTATTTGACAGAATTGTTATTGGAGACGAGAAATGGTGTTTTTATACGACATGCTATCTAAGAGAGCGTCAGTAACGTGTTAATTACCAAGCAGAAATTCCGCTACGACCGCTCTAAAAGGAAGACCATGCTAGAGGTGTTATCCAGTATCCAGGGCATTGTACATCTGGAATTTATCTCTGAAGTACGCACTACGAACAAGTAACTATATGTAGATATACTGCATTGTTTACTTCAGTCGATTAGAAAAAAGATACCAAAATTATGGGCTGAGTAGTCATGGGTGCTTTTACGAGACAATGCTTCTGCACACCGATCACTCCTTGTCACTGACATTCTTGCGAAAACGAAAAAGCAGCTGTTTTGCCACATCCTCCTTCCTTCTTTCATTTCGCCACCTTCGACTTCAGTCTATTTCCTGAAGAGGCACGGTGCTTGTAGGGACGTCGATTTCAATCTAGAGATGGACTTAAAAGTGTGTCGAAGGCTGAATTAAAGGTCATGGCTATAAATGGATTCCAGAAAGGTTTCGATGACACTTACCATCGAGAGCAAAACTGTGTTATTGCTCAAGGGTCTTATTTCAAAGAAGGAAGATATATATATATATATATATATATATACGCTTAGTTAATTCTTGTACAATAGACTTTTCCATCATTTTTTAAAGTTGTATTTCTTGAAATCTTGTTTAAATCTTCTAGCTTTGTTAGTGATATAATTTTGTATTATCAATTTTATTGTGCTATGTATTTTTTTTCATTTTATGTTACTATATATATATAAAGAACACCAATTAAAAGCACTCAGTAGTACCCTTTAAAAATTCACTGGTGACCAAAGGGCGCAAACACAAAATCAATGCGTGATGAAAAAATATTCGGTTTACTATAAAGAAACATGTAATAGAAATATATATTACTATGACGAAAATATGTAGCTACCTAAAAATGTAGAAAAATATTTTGAGTTATAGGATATCATCCCTATAGCTCTGTCAAGTGACACTACCTACACTGAACGCGGACAGTGGTTTTATATTGCCCTAGAAGATGCGGTCCCAAACAAGGATTCGTCTGCTTCCAAATTAGTTGTTATCCTTTACTTTAAAAGATGACACCAAGCTCTACGTTTTTTCCTGAAGATGAACACGTTGAATGTTATTCAGTGTACTGAATCTCGATTCATCAGTGAAAAAATAGGTCCCCTGTCTTGGAGTATTGAAGAATGGTATTTTATGAAAACAAAGGGACTCTTCTATGTTACTTCTTCGTAGGATGGCACATTCCTGGGAGCTGCCTCTAACTGCTAGACACTTAAATGTTCCTTTCCAGCATGTTCTTCTTCACCAAACCTGCAGTAACCAGGTTTCGATGAAGGTATGTGTCGATCGTGAGTGAGGGTATATAATTGACTTACTATAAAGCATCACTAGGGTGGTTGGTGATGGATCTCGTATTATCGAACCTTGGTAAAGTGACAATATGGCAACCTTCTTTCCAAATTTCCGCGCAACTTCAAAATGAAGACGTAAAGCCTTAACAGATTTAACTCGCAACAGCCCCTCTACACGGTGGCTAGGAATCCATGGCCGTAACCAGTAAGCTACCACAGCCTACTGGCATTATCCAGATTTTCTGGTTATAGTAACACTGTTGCTTTATTTGGAATCCATTTCGGGTTCATTTATAACCATCTAGTCACCTCCATCTGAGGCAGCCCAGTTTCAATTCTGACAACAGCTTTCCATCTCATTGAGTTAGTTGATCGGTAATGGAAACTTATTTTCGCTTCAAACTGTCAAACATGTGGATTTTTAAAGCAATATTTAAATTTTAAGCAAAATTTACGGGTGCTAAAATGGCTCACTGTCAACCAAAAATAAAACGGTGGTGCTACAAAAAATAAAACGAAGCATTATGTATTCCAAATCGCAGACTAACATTTCATTACTCGTTCTTCTAAATGTATACATTTTAATTCTATCAATTTCCCTCGTAGTCATTTTGAATTCCTGTGAAAAACATATTTGCGAATTACTGCAGAGCTATTCTAACTATCGAAAATTTTCAATGTAGTACCTAATTGGTATACCTACATGATCTCTCTGAAATGATATATCGTAAATTTGAAATTGAATTATTTTTTGCAATGCATTTTTTATGCATGAATAAAATAGTTTGACCAAAAATATATCTTAATTAAATATAAATTTTAAAAAAATTATTATATTTTTTTCAGAATGAACATTTGGAAGAATATAAGGAAATCAAAAGTCACATTTATATGCAAAAATATTCGATACTTGCATTAAAATGTATTTTGAAATCTAGTTCTAAAGTATATCCAAAACTTCCTAAACACATATGCTTTTCGATATTACCGTTAATCAATTGAATTCCGTATTCCAGCATTTTAGTTCAATTGATTTATCATTAATCTCTTTCAATCAGTCTCAGATGAGACCATTTATCCCAATACTTCTTCTATTTAACGTAATTTACTTTGGAAGCCATTAACCAGTGAATCTGTTCAATTTATAAGTAACGGCAATGCTTCGATTTAATGATCCAAAGGTTGTATACTTAAGCTAAGAACAATAATCGGATTCAAAGTTTGGAAAATTTAATGTGTCTCTTTATTTAAACCCTCCTTTCTCTTATTGATTTAAATTAAAGAAGAAACATGCCTTTATTGAATATTAAACTGCAATTTAATTGTTTTTCCATTTCTTACATTAATGTTTATATTGTCTTTAAAATCAAATCTGAAAATTTAAAGAAACATTTAAAGTTATAATTGCAAAGAATAAGAGGCGATTTTTTTTCTTAAGTGTTAGTTTATTATTACTGGTCTTATCGGTAATTTCATTCTTTAACTATAATTTTGCTAAAAGTCTGAATTTTCTCATCCTATACAAATTCCATCAATGTTCAATGAATTTCTTCTTGTTTTCACATATTTAACTTAAAATTAAACTTTATATTTATTGAAACCGACTGATGTATAGTTAGTCAGCTACCTTCATTTAACAAAAAAAAATTCAACACGTGATTCCCCATTTTTGTATCATATTAACTCACATATAACTATAATTCATCCAATCATCTATTTACAATCAATACTAACATCATTGAAAATACAAATAACAATAGAAGATGGAAAGTATAAAATTCATACTTATTTAAAATGAAAATAATTAATTCCTTCACTAATGTACAATATTATTTCAGAGCTTTCATGTGCAATATGAATTATGTGTTTCTAGTGCAATGCATCTTATGACCTTTCCTATGTTAATGTGAAGATGCTCAGAGTATCCCTTTAATATCTATGTCAGTGAATTCTCAACCACTGTGTCTCAGCCCTTCTGTGTGCCACCAAATTATGAAAATCTCTGTTGCCATTTTTTTAAAAAAAAATATTAATAATTCTCTGAGAAAATAATGAAAAAATCCGGACCCGAATCATTTGACCTTTTTATAGAAATGAATTATTCTTGAAATTGTTATAGACCATTTCACAACACTAGAGGAGAGATTCATTCATTACTTCCCTAATCTATAAATATAAAGGAGAAAAGCGACTGACTGACTGACTAATAACGATTTCTCTGGAACTATTCAACCTACAGACTTGAAATTTGGTAGACATGTTCCTTTCATAGAGTAGACATCAGCTAAGAACGGATTTTCCGAAATTCGAAACGCAAGGGGCGTTACGGGGGTTAAGGGGCGTTATAAATAATTGTTTCCATGTTTAAACTACTCAATGTACAATTTTGAAATTGGGTAAGCAGATTCCTTTCAGAGAGTAGACATCCGCTACAAAATGAGTTTGGTGAAAATCGACCCCCAAGTGGCGTTGCAGGGGCTTAGGGGGCGTTATAGATAATTATTTCCATTTTTACACTATTTGACGCACTGTCTTTAAATTTGATATAAATAGATTCCTTTCGTAGAATAATGATCAGTTACAAAACGGGTTTTGTGAAAACAGACTTCTAAATGGCGTTGCGGGGAATTAAGGGGCGTAATAGATAAATATATCCGTTTTTAAACTACTTGACATACCTGCTTGAAAATTGGTAGGTAAGTTTCTTTCCTGGAGTAAATATTCGCTACATAATGGGTTTTGGGAAAATTGACTCCCAAGGGGTGTTGGGGGGGAAGGGGTTTTAGGGGCGTTATAAATTCCGATTTTTAACTTATTAGACGTACAGTCTTGAAACTTAGTAAGCAGATTCCTCTCATAGGGTAGAGAAACGCTATAAAATGGGTTTCGTGAAAATTGCCCCCAAGTGGCGTTGCGGGACTTAAGGGACGTTATAGATAATTATTTCCATTTTTAAACTATTAGACGCACAGTCTTTATATTTGATAAATAGATTTCTTTCATAGAGTAGAGATCAGCTAAAAGAGGGTTTTGTTAAAACAGACCTCTAAGTGGCGTTGCGGGGGATTAAGTGGCGTAATAGATAAATATTTTCGTTTTTAAACTACATGACCTACCTGCTTGAAAATTGGTAGGAATGTTTCTTTCATGGAGTAAATATCCGCTACAAAACGGGTTTGGGGAAAATTGACCCCCAAGGGGTTTTAAGTGGCGTTATAAATTCCGATTTTTAAGTTATTAAACGTACAGTCTTCAAATTTGGTAAGAAGATTCCTCTCATCGGATAGAGATACACTACAAAATGAGTTTTGGGAAAATCGACCCCTAGGTGGCGTTGCGGGGGTTCAAGGGGTGTTATAGATAATTGTTTTTGTATTTTTAATTTATTGGACGCACAGTCTTCAAATTTTCCTAAGCAGATTCCTTTCATAGAGTGCAATTCCCCTTCAAAATGGGTTTTGTGAAAACAGACCTCGAAGTGGCGTTGCGGGGGCTCAAGTGGCGTTATAGATAATTATCCCCATTTTTAAACTGTTAGGCGTGCAGTCTTGAAATTTGATAAGCAGATTCCTTTCGTTAAGTAGAGAACCACTACAAAATGGGTTTCGTGAATATCAACTACCAAGTTTAATTTCGGGAGATTAAGAGGCGTAATCGATAAATATTTCCATTTTTAAACTATTTGATCATCCTGCTTGAAAATTGGTAGGCATGTTCCTTTCATGGAAAAGAGTTCCTCTAACAAAGAGTAAAACGAAAATTGACTTCAAGGATGTTTGCGAGGTGTCAAGAGGAGTTACAGAAAAAAATTCCTGTTTTTAATTGTTAAACCCGTATGCTTGAAATTTGTTAAGCATGTTTCTTTTGTTGAATAGGGATCCACTAAGAATGTATTTTAAGCAAATCAAGTTCTGGGGGGGGTGCAGGGCGTTACTGGGACGTATTGACAAAAAAATTACTTTTTTCGAGCTACAAGGACTATAATAATGAAATTTGGATTGTATTTTTCTTTTGTTGAATTGAAATCCGCTAAGAGCGGTTATTTTGGAAAACGGCTCTCAACGGTATTACGGGGATATTTATAGTAAAACTTTTGTTTTTTTCTGTTAGATCTAGACTTGAAATTTGGCTTGCATGTTCAATTTACGGAGAAGAGATCCGCCGAAAATTGGTTTTGTGGGAATCCACTTGGTTCTTGGGTTACGAAAGAGCAAACATCATTTTACACTTCAATTTTAGAGATTTTTAGAAAATTCAAATTAGATGAGTTCTGCCCTTTTTTTTTTATCAACAGGTGACAGTTGCAGGTATAAGTATATTTTTCAATACAATCGAATTCTTAATGTTCTAAGACTAAGATATCAATAATTTATACATATATATAAGCAGTAAAAATTTATAAAACATCATGTAATACCCAGCGAAGCGGGCGGGTAACGGCTAGTATAGATATAAAAAAGTTTGATTGAGTTCGTAATCCATTTGTGATAAATGATTAAATGATATATCTGTATATGAATTCACTTTGAATGGAAAGGAAAACTAATTTCGTTCTAGAATAATCAAGATTTAGTTTAAAAACATTCGGAAGAGTCATTTAATTCATTTTGGATTACATTTACAAGCAATTGTCCCATAGTAGCTGAAAAACCTTGAAAAATATTGTTACAACTTTCAACATCTTATTTGTTGGAATTCGGATTTTCCGCATAGACAAATATAAAAATGGAAAAAAGATCGAACGTTTTAAATGTAGATCAAGAAATGAGAGTGGCGTTATCATTTTTACGACCAAACATAAACGAAGTTATCAAAAATCATGAAAGTTAGATTTTGCATTAATTGTATTCTTATAGTTAATTTTTAATTGATTACTCAATAAACAATTTGCTGTTTTCGTCGCACATACTATTTTATTTAACATTGAAAATTACTTTCAAATTATTTTACATAATGTTTTATAGACAAGTAAATTTCTTTTAAGGTTATCTTATTGTTAGTGTACGCCAAATTTTGAATTTTTTAAAAGTGTGTACCGCAACAAAAAAGTTTGTGAGTCACTGATATATGTGATTCCAATATTATCGTGTCCATATAAATTGATATGATGTATCAAATCTTCGGTGAATTTTATATATACGTAATAACAAAAACTAATGAATACATTATGATATAAAACTCACAATCCCTTTTTAATATTTTTTAATTAAATTTGCCCCAAGATGATCATTGTGACTATAATGAAGTGTTTATTATAGCAGTGTTAAAAATTTACTCAAAAGTAAGCATTAGTAAAAACTGGAGTTTTACTTATTAATAAAAAACGAAGTTATATATATATATATAATATATATATACTTCTCTAAAACTCAGAACAAAATAATTATAAAGATTTATTTCCTCTTTCTTCTAATAGAAAAACATTTAAGTCACTAAATTCATAGCACTTTCAAAAGATTTTTTAAAAATTTGATTTTTTGAAAATTTTTATTTGATATGTCTATAATTTTAGTCGAGGTTACTTTTTTCTGTAGTTTTAAAAAGCTAATAACATATTTAAGAATTGCAAAACTAAAATAGTAATGAAACCCCGTTATATAAAACTGACAAGAAAAAAAAGCAGAAAAATAACTGTAAGCAGTTCTATCCGTAACTTAGATTAATTCTCTTGTGGAAGATACATGGTGGTTCATGAAGAAGTAATACAGTTTTAGTGTATATTATATATCTAGAACAATAAGATATTACACCTTACTTGTAACAAAATTGTGTGAGATTATTTTAAATTTTGCTTGAAACAGTCACAGATGGAGGCTCTATGTATGAACCTTCAGTCACACGACGCACAACGACCCGGTAATCATTTACCTCCGAACGCGTGTTACGGTATTTGAATTAAACCCATCGACAGCGTCAGGGACGTCTTAAGACTTCTTGAGTCCCTGGGCTCTTACATAAATTTATTCCCCACCTATGAGCTTTACAAGTAGACAGTACATACTTTACGTTGTCAAATACCCGTACAAACACACAATAACCAGAATATATAACTATGCATTTTTTACAATCGCACAAACCGGCTCAATAGACCACCTCTGCCACCTTTGACTGACCGAGTAATGAGGATGCTTGGTGATAGATCTATGCGTGGACAACGGTCATCACATATCGCCAGTTGACATATCGTCCAAAAAATTTCCAGTTATTTTGAGAATATAATCGAAAATAGCATTATTTTATTGAGAGCATTTTTGAGCCCCGTGCATTACACAATGTATCACACGGGGGCTTACAACTAGAAGAAGGGGGGGGGGAAAGGTTGCAATACAAACATCTATGCCTTATCCGGGATTCGAACCCAGTTCCAACGGCACCACAGTCAGCGTCACTAACCACTATACCGGACGGGCGGCTAAAATAGCATTTGACCTTTGAAAGTATTCGAATCATGATCTTATTAAAGCTAAGACGAGAACGAGATGAGGCCCCCATTGGGACCGAGGCCCTGGGCCCGGGCCCAGTCGGCCCATGCCTTAAGACGGCCCTCGACAGCGGCTGTGATATGCTGTTTCAGCTCCTCCAGATTGACAAGAAGGGGAGGGATGAATAACTTGTCCTTTATGTACACCCATAAGAAGGAATCCCTAAAACTTAAGTGAAGACTTCTGGGTGATCATTGGGTAAGACTAAACTAATCACACTAAACTTTCACTATTAGTGACCCAATTTTAAATCATAATTTTTATAGCACCCCCCTTATAGAAAAATAATGTATTGAATTCAACAATAATGCATTTGGCGCTAAAGCTACAATATGAACTTAATTATAAACTGAAAAAATTAACAAGATAAGTATTAGATTTTGCAATTATTACTTTCAAATAATATATATTTTAAGCAAATTACTTTTAAATAATAGGATAGTTATGTTATTTTTTTTCCCTTTCGCTAATTTTTAAATTGGAGCAGATTGCAAAATGATATTTTATTAAAGATATATTTCCTCTATCATTCACATCTAAATGTAAAAATATCATTAGAAAAATAGTCTATGGTCTATGTTGCTCTCTATCATATCCAGCGCATGTAGCATTCTCGCGAACGTCTGCATGGGTTTGGGCAACTAACTTATCGGACGTCTCTGCAAAACATGTAAAAATGCTGTACCTCATATAATTCCAGTTAGTCTTGGTCGAGTAGATACTTCTATAGCTACCGAATCTAATGTACATTTTATAATCTGCGCTTTTAAAAAAAATTTTTTTTTTATAATTCACAGTATTAAGTATTTACGGCAGTAGGTTAACAAAAACATGGATAAATTTTTATAAGTCATAAGCGAACATTCGACGTGCAACTGTAGGATCATACAAAGAGTTAGCATACCCAAAAAAGTGGCTTCCGTAACATTTTGGAAAATTCAAGAACCTAAAAAGCATTTTCCACTGCAGACACTACCATTTTGAGTTACTAGTTAAATGACACGCATGCTGTTGCCTACGTTACTTCCGTCAGGGACGAAACACAAACTTTAAGAGTAAATCTACTTTACGGTTCGCTGAGTTGTTGCATGTCTTTGACTGGTGTTGACTAATTTCTTCGGGACGAACTTCACGCCGGTGTGCCGGCATGAATTACCGTCAGAAGCCAAGCGTCAGGAATCTGTACCACACACTTGGAAGGTTTTCTAAGCTCAATTTTTTGGCAATAGATCGCATTATATGTCCATAAATTTGAGATACATGTAGATCTGGCCTTCTTCTCGAAATGAGAGAAATATTTTATACACGTGTTTTTTGTTTTATAAACATAAGGGAACGGAAATGTTTCCGAATTGAGTGCTTTATGACTGCTCTTCAAATGAACACGTGGTTCTTGTTTACAGTGAAAATGATAAATTTATTTTCGCTAGAGCTTTTGGTTTGAGTTTGCAGTTTCGTTGTTTTATGGATAATTAGATCTAGTAGACAAATTTATTTAGTTTTACTTGTACAAGGTCGAACCATCGAAATGGTTTAAATGAACTTGGAATATCAGAATAATGCAAAATTGATTCTAAATTAGAATCTGAGAGTAGGGATTATGATATATAATATATTATGATTGTTCTGTTAATTGCGAATTTTATGATAATGATATTTCAGACATCTGTAGGCCGAATACATCGATTTTTGTCTTAACTACACAAAACCCTCTGGCCGTGGCGGTACGCACGCATTTGCGTCCTTCGTCGAGAAAGGGTTAACAGCTTTTGGAAAGTGCATATTTCCTTATCAATCACCCTGTATTTCTTAACTGTTGTATGTTTACAAAATCGCTTCATGTAGTTAAACTATGGTTTATGCTTATACGACTTACTGTTTAAACTCTAACGAAGTGAGAATGAGGTCGATGGTTGACAGGCTGTTACTGAAGTTCGATTATTTGAATCACTAGAACCGAAACCTTCGGAGGTTCAGGACAAGGATCTTACGTCTTACTGGACAGGTTACCTTGTCATAATACCGTTACGTTGGATCTTAACAAAAAATAAGTGATCAAATCATTGATTTTAGAAAATTAGGTTAGTAATTAAGTTGGCCGCTCCCTTGGCTTAAGGTATCCGACTGTAACAATTTCTTTTAAAAAAATGGGGATTTTTTTTTTGTTATTTTTAGATTAGTGTAGTACATTTTAAGAAAAATATGATAAAATTAAGAAGAGAAAAAGAAATTATTTTTCCTTAAATAAAGGGAAAAATAGGTAAAAATTTACAAAAAATAGCGTAAACGTGGCCCATTTCCAAAGGTTTATGAACAAATTTTCAATTTTTTTTATTTTAATATGTGGCTATATTATTCCTTTTTTAAATGACCTTCAGGATAAGAGATAATTTATTTTTTACAAAAACTCAAGCACTTTATCTCAGTTATTATATGAAATTGTTTTTAAAAAAGTGATTATATTAACATAAGGGACTGTAAAATATGTAATAAATCAGTGATTGATAAATCTGAATTTTAGAACGCTTCTACTATTGTAGAGAACTTACAGAACAAAATTTCAGTTAATTATTTTCAAAACGTTTTTAGCAATCACTGGCCCCGTCTGAGTATTTTCAAAATAGCATATTTTGACTAAAACGTTTTTTAAAGTATGACATCTTGCTTAAAGTAATGTCATCTGCTTTTACTAAAACACTTGTAGTTTTTGTTCTAGTGAACGGAAATTGATAAAGGTATTTTTACAAAACTAATAAGAAGTTGTATAAAATAAAATCATAAAAAAAGTTTGTCAATTTCTGGCAAATTGCACAATTCTAGGGTAGTCGGATACCATAACTCTCTGATAGTAAATTGAAATTAAAATAAATTGTTGATTTCATTATAATGTCTGTTTATTCATTGTATCTTATTTCACCAGTGACCCGCAGGGTTGCGAAAATATTTCTTGAGAAAACTTAAAAATGGCAAATTGTTTTTACTTAATATTTTTGAAGGCTATACATTAAAAGTTCTCTTAGAATTTTAATTACTAATCCTGAACTCTGAATTCGCTGAATCACTATGTGTTTGAAATAAATTGTACAAAGGCAAACATAACTTCTTTTTCAAATCATGTTATTTTTCTCTGAGTAAGGTAAAATTCAGTTACAGGAAAACTGAGGATAAAGGCGGAGAAGAGAGATTAAGAATAGTGGCAGAAATCGCTAATTTTTCTTCGCTTTCTCAGTATAGAAAGTGCACATGATGAAAAACAAAATGCTACATGAATGTAATTTCATTTAAAATAATTTTTATGAATTCGTAAAGTAAAGTTATTACTATACAAGAAGCAGAAGGGAAAGCAAATTAAATTATACGTCCATTACATGTAGAGCTATATTAAATGCTTCTTCTTTAATGTTCATAACTTTAAAAGCTTTTTCGTTTGCTTATTTTCTTTTTTAATGTATTTTTTTCAAAATTGAAAAACATCCCCTAGATCTGAATATAAGACTCAACAATAAAACATTTTCAAAAGATTTTCCAACGCTCCATTTTGAGTTAAAGGATGTCATACAATTACAGCAGTATAATCATCGCAGTACATAATAAGTATAGTCATAATTAAAAAACGCGTAAAATATTTTCTTCAAATATTTTTCTTTTACTTTGAGTGTTGATTTTATTTGGAAAATGGCAAAACATGCCTCACAAATTTTCTTACATAACTAAAGTCATTATTTGAACGAAGTTATTTTTATCGTTTGTCATTTTTTTCTAAAAACTAGAATAATAGGAAAAATGCTTTTAGAATTTTGCGTTCTATCATGATGCCCTAAAAATTTCATGTGGATATTAATATTTTTCTTTTAAAAAAGTGACCGACTTTTGTTAAAAATTGTGAAACATTTCTTTTTATTTTTGTGATCAAATTAATTTATCCAGAGCAATACTTCTAAAACCAAATGTGGCTAGGGTTCATTTACATCTCCTAAGCTAAATGAATTAGCAATCACGTGTATAGAAATCCTTGCACAATACATTTAATAATATTAATAATGATGTTCCCACACACATACATGAAACCCATATAAGCAAAATATTATGCTTCAAACTCAAAACAGAAACATATAAATACACATAAGAAATAATTTGGCAACTATATTGTTTATAAAAAATAAGCTAATGGAAACGTAATTATAAATAATATTCTTTATTTAAGTTTAAATAGCATAAATGTCAATTAAATCGATCCTAATAACTAGATTAATTTTTATGTCTGAAGAATTTTCGCAGAAATTTGTTTATTGGCTTGATTTTAATGATTTGCGCAGAAAAATTTGAAGGAAAAGTTACTGCCTATCGAGATCTTAAAAACCTTAAACCTTATATATTATTCAAAAAATAAACAATGCACACAAAAAAGTACCTTTGGGAACTAAGATATAGATTTTAACCTTGTTTGAAACCAGCCAACTTACACCCATTATTTTTGTAGGTTGATCAACTGTAGAAGGAAAGGAAATAGGAGTATGAATATGTCCTTATTAGAAGATTAGATCAAATACGCTAATGCTGTTATTAAATAAAATTATAATAAAGCAAAAATTGAAAAAAGCTGATAAATATTAAATATTTCAGTAGAAAATGCTATTAAAACTATTAAACATACCCCCTCCATAAAAACATCACCATTTTAATTTTCTTGCTAAAACATAATAATCTCAGAGCAGCTCCGCAAAAAATTAAAAATAACAAATTTATAAAATCAATTATAAAAAAACCTGTGTATATTTCATATGCTAAATTACCTCATGGGAAGAATTTGGAAGGAAGAGGAATGTGAATCCTTCAGAAAAAGGCAATTATTATTTAAAATATATTTAAATTTATTTAAAAGAGTGGCACTATATCTTGTGACTGTATGCAGAAAAAATTGAATAATATTATTGTTCAAAAGATAATAATATTATTAATATAAAACGAATTAAATATAAAAATAAAAATTTAAAATGAAAATTTTAGCCAAATTAAAATATATTTTAAAATTTGTGATGAAACATAACCGTATTAGAACTGTAAATATGATATCCATGTTTGGATTAATATCTAAGAAACTTATGAAGATTTAAAATGATACTTATTTTATTACTAACCAATATATTGTCATGATTTATACAGTTGGTAATAATATTTTATGAATAGAAATTGAAATATTTGAATTCCAAAAACAGTGTTTTAATAATATTAAAATTCAATGCATCTCTTTTATCAAAAATATTACTATGTAATTTTTCTTCTAAAATGCATCAAAGTTGTACTGTAAAAGAAAAACATAAGCGATTACATTTCTTTTGGTTAAAAAATAAATTATCACTCGGAACAAATATTAAATATAGGAACTAATGTATTTCAGAAAACAGTAAGACGAGTTATATAAAGAAGACTTCCTCATTAACTACCCATGGATCCCATTGACAGACTTTCCGTTTTTTACCTGAACGTGAAACAGTCTTCCTTCTCTCTCTGTTATTTTTTCCACAAAATTTTAATTACATTTTACTGAACTTAATCAGGATCAATCGGACGTTTTAATTTATCTAATTTAAAACATCTAAGTATTTGAACTTCGTGAGGTTTTTTTTTTTTCAGATGCCGAAAATAGTTCCCAACTTTCCACCTCACTCATATAATTTCTTTAATTAGAAAATTAACAAGATTTCTTTCCGAAAAAACCATTGGTTTTCTCTTACCTCTTGCTTTTCCATTACTTGAATCAAATTAGATCGATTTTCCAAGGTGAAAAAAAGAAAAAGTGGCTAAAGTTATCAACGTGATTCTTTTAATTAATGTTTCTTTCTTCAGTCAGAAAACAAGTAACACAACTATCAATGTTACATTTAATAATAAAAAATGCTATGCGGAACCACACACACAACCACAAATTTTTTCTCAAAAATAATAATTATGCATCGTAATTTTTCTGTGTGTGTTATTCCAAAAGTATCTATAAACTTTATTTCCCAATTTTATATTTGTTGCTGATTATTTTCACACTTTAATTGTCAAAACGTATAAATGATTTATTTCCTTTACATCTGTTTATTCTTTGGAGAGTCACAGAAAGAGAGAAAGATATAAAAGGAGGATAAAACTATATACACTGATGTTCGAAATTAAGAGAATTTGTATATTTTGTCGAAATTCATGAAAAGATTTGAACGAAATGCAAAAATACTACTTTGAAACAAAGAAGCATATCTTCTGTGTGTGAAACAGTTTCAGGATATTGGATCCTTCGAAAGAAAGCTTATACAAGGTCGTCCAAGAACAACGGCGGTTGCAGATCTCCATTTGCCCCTTATAGAGAATCATAACAAGAATGCTACAGATTCTGAGCTCTCTCCAGAGTTGTATACCCCCTTCGCGACTAACGTCGCGACCCATATTTGCACCTGCACGAAACACCCACAGTAGCCTAGCGTCCCATATTTGAGCCACGCACTTGGAACGTTATTTAAGCTCAATTTTTTGGCAATAGATGGCATTATATGTCCATAAATTTGAGATACATGTAGATCTGACCTTCTTCTCGAAATGAGAGAAATATTACTCACATACACGTGGTTTTTGTTTTATAAACATAAGGGGAAGGGAATTTTTTCGAATTGAGTGCTTTATGACTGTTCTTCAAACGAACACGTGGTTCTTGTTTGTAGTGACGATGAGAGATTTATTTTCGCCAGAGCATTTGTGGTTTGGGTTTGCAGTGTAGTTTTTAATGGATAATTAGATCTAGTAGACAAAATCAGTATTTTTTAAAGTTTTATAAGCCGAAGCATCGAAAATGTTTAACTGAACTTGGAATATCAGAATGATGCCAAATTGATTCTAAATTAGAATTTGAGAGTAGTGATAAAGACAAAGAATATATCATGATTGTTCTGTTAATTTCGAATTTTCTGATAATGATATTTCAGACATCTCTATGCCGATTACATCGATTTAGGCTTAACTACACAAAACCTTCCGGCCGTGGCGATACGCACGCGTTTGCATCCTTCGTTGTGAAAGGGATACGGCAACAGGAACCCAAGTTTCTAGGATGACTGTTTCCAGAATACTTCAAGAGAGAGAACTGTTTATAAGAAGACCTGTTCTTTGAGTCTCTCTCAGTTCTGGATACCGGAAAGAACGGATAAATGGATCAGAGATCATACAAATTAGAGCATGGATTCATGTGTAACTATTCTCTTCAGTGAGAGTCCCAGTTCAGCTGAAAAAGTGACTTTCACCCTACTCTCATATGGAGAAAACCAGGGACATACGCTATCTGCCCACCAATGTCCGAGAAATAGACCACTACGGCAGCATAGGCTTGATGCTCTGGATAGGCATCACGTTAGAAGACCGCATGTACTTCCATGTCTTTGTAAGAGGCACTGTGACTGCTGTGAGGTACAAGGACGAGGTCTTAGAGCCCAATGTTAGCATTTTCACGGGTGTAGTAGGCCCTCATTTCATTTTTAATAGATGTCAACGAAAAATCTCATTGAGCTCATCCAGTCAACACATTTTTGGAAAGGGAAGATAGATACCGGAGGGACTGACCAGTCAGATCTCCAGTCTTCAAACTTGTAGAGCTTGCTTGGAGAGCTCTGGGAAGTGCAATTGCTTCTTGTAAACCCCACCGAAAACCATCCAAGGCCTGAAAACAGAGTGGGATTAATTACCACATGGAGTCTTAAACTCCTCTAATTCCATTGTAAAATCACGAGGAATGGCCCTCTTTATCGGTATCAAGGTATCATACCTCCTATTGATCCATTTTTTTATTCTATTCTGAAACTGCTGTTTCAAACCTTCCAACTCCGATGAGTGTTAAGCACGATTATGAGTATGTATTACAGTGGTAGCGAACCTTTATGGATCAACGTGCCATTTTTTCTAAAGAAATGCTTAGTGAGGTATACACGCGCCATCAAAAAGTTTGGCTTGTGATTATTCGGAAAATAATAAAACTAAATACTAACAATTCAAAACTCATTTTTTTTCTAGGAAAAAATAAATTTTGCTGATAGTAGCAAATGTTTCATATATACGTGTAACTCAAATTGAAATAACAGTGGTGGGACTTCTATTGTTGCAGATTACATAATAAATAACTTATAATAAGGATTGTAGATGCTCTTTTTCGCAGAATGCAAGCTAAATTGGAGTCATCTGCCAAACGGTTTTTATGCGAGTCTTTGTTTTTATTCATCGCTGAAAATAAAACTCGCAGTCATAGGTAAATGAAAATAAGGTTAAAATAGCACATATGATCCAGCTTCTTCAAACAGTTAAACGCAACTGGAATCGAATTTCATGCTTCCAAAATTTTGTTACTGGCATCGGTTGAGCACCGTAACCGATCATTCACGTTTGATCTCGTAATACTTCATAGTAAACTTTGTTATTTTGAACTAAAACGCAAAACATTTTGATCTGTGGCGTGCCTAAAATTTTGTGCCGCGAGCCATCAATGGCACACGTGCCTATGGTTCGCAATCTCTGGTGTATTATAACTATTAAATGGTTATTTTTGCTTTATTTCAACCATATGTATATACTAAATTTCATTAAAATCTACCTAGTAGTTATAGAGATAATCTACCAAATCTGAAAATTCTCTTAATTTTGCACACAAGTGTACGTATTTAAGATTAGCACAGGGATAGTTCCAAAACTCAGTTTTAAATATGGCTCTATTTTAATTAAAATTTTAGATGCCAGTAACATTTTTCAAATGAGAAATATCAAAATACGCGCAAATAAACTTTAACTCTTCTGAAATTTTACAAGCTCTTTAAAGATGTATGCTTTTCACTTGACTGTTTTACTTTTACCTCTACTAAATTTGCTGATAATTTTTAACAATGAACAATTTTCACTTGGCAAAGAGTTCTGGACTTATTTCAATTAATACTCAGCCATTTGAATAAATTAAATAAACATTCATACAATTAAAATGCTTTATCGTGTTCAATAATAATTAGCAAAAAAGCAATTAATTAAAAATTCCTTATTTTCCAAAGCAATAATTTTCTTAATAACAATGTTCATTTAAAAGGAAATAAATCTATGCAATTCATTTTAAGCAAGTGATTGGAATTTAACTGTGAAAATATTATATATTGTCTTCAATGTAAAACCATTTAAATTACATTTTAATTAAAATAATTTTAAAATGTTGAAAATAATTTTGTTAAATCTTTAACGGTTCAATAGTAAAATATATATATATATATATATATATATATAGCTATAACACAATGAATATTGATCTTTAATTTGCAGATTTGATTTCTCATAACTTCTTTTAAAAATTTTCAGATGTGTATTGTTTGATCTCATGCTCTAGTATTATTCTTAGTAAAACTATGAACTTTTGCTACTATATTTATGTGAATATAACAAAATAATTAATAATAAGAATACAAAAGAAATGAACATGTATGTGACTAGCCGTTGCCCTCACGTTTCGCTGTATATTTCATGATGTTGTAATATATACTATATATATACATTCAAAATTTCTCTACAAGAGAGAGATGAATAAACATTAATCAAAACTGAAAAAAAATCGAAATTGCATGTCAACCGACAATAGAGCTAAATATAAGAAAATATAAAAATATAGATGCTACAGTATTATAAACATGGTGATATACACATATATATGTATATCACCTCTTAATCTAATGACAGAACTTCTCTCTGTAATTATAATTCTTAAAGTATCTGAAATTGAAATACAATAACTTTTTTTATCTCGTAATGCAATAACTTTTAAGCCCAGTTGCTGAGTGGTAGTGCATCGCGCTTCCATACCACAGGTCCGAGGCTCAAATCTTGGGCTGAGCATAGTCGTATCAGCCTTTCATCCTTCAGTGGGTCTATAAATGAATGCCAAGCTTGCTTGTAGCCTAACACTGGAGATTCCTCA
>BMAO01036625.1:0-21387 GCA_019973975.1 Trichonephila clavata | reverse complement strand
TTTGGGCCTAATATGTACAAGGATGCTAAGAATTTTGTTCGTTTTGTATGATTTGTTTAACTCGAAAAAACGCTTTCAATATACCATTAGCCCCACACCAGCCGATGGAACAGAGCCATATGCCAGGTGAAACTTGTCATATGGATATTTTTGGTCCTTTAAAAACCACGCCTAGCGGGAATAGTTATGTCCTTTCTATGATAGATGCATTCACCAAATACATTCATATCGTCCCACTTCCTGATCTTAAGTCCAGCACCATATCTAAAGCTTTCTTTGATAATTATGTTGTACACAGGGGCTGCCCTCATAAGTTGGTTGTCGATAACGCCACTTATTTTAAAAGTTCTGAGTTCCTGGAATTTTGTAGAGTCATGGGTATCCAGAAACGACATATTTCAACTTATTCAGCTCACGTAAATGGAAGAGTAGAGAAGCCAAATCAATCGCTGGCTAACATTCTTGCAGCAATCACTCATGACACAAACGACTGGGGTGAACAACTCCCTCACACTATGTTAGCTTTAAATTCAGCAATTCACGAGGCCACTTTCACTTCGCCCTTCTTTTTAGAACACGGCAGAGACATTCGTCTGTCGTACACATATCAAAAGAGCTCTGATACATCACAAAATACGTATGAATACGTCGAAAGACTTTTACCTTCATTAGAGAATATTTTTCAGAAGGTCCTAGACAATTTAAAAAATCAAGAAGCATCGCACATCGCTCTTAGCTCAAAGAATACAAAGTCGCATCATTACGATTATCAGATTGGTTCTTTATGTTTTATCAGGACACCTAACCTTAAATCTAAATTGTCTCCAAAACTCAGGCCCAAGTTCGAAGGTCCCTATAGAGTTGTAGAACGGTTTTCCAAAGTGAATTACAGAGTTCAGCATGTCGAGCATCTGAGAAAGAAATTTAACACGCATGTCAACCGAATGATTCCTTTTATAAAAAGATTTAACTATTTGCATTTGAACAATTTGGATGAAAATATAACAGTATAGATACAGAGGTAAAAAATGTTTGTGAGGAACAGAGATATAATTTAAGGAATCGTGTGAATTCGAATATTTAGATTTAACTTATTACAGTGTTTCAAAAGTAAATAAATTAAATTCATACATAAAATTTTAATGTTTACTTTGTTCATAGTATTGTCGACATTTTTTTTATCGGAGAAGGGTCCATGCTTATCTTATAATACTTCAAAGATTGTTGTCGGGTGGATTGTAGGAATTCATTTTGTATCAATGAGAATTAATTGTATTTTATTATGTTGGTACTTATATATATATCAATATTATATACATTGATGTTTTTTTTTTAAATTTGTTTTTGTCACTCATATGCTTTTGCATGTATGTTATTTCAAAATATATACTGTGGACACAAGGTACATGTCTACAGTAAGTCAGGAAATATAGAGAAAGGTCTCTTGTATAACTCATAAAGTCAGTGCTATGTGTGTAGTCCCACACATGCTCCATGTGTTTTATTAGTATACTCATTATACGTATTTTGTTATTGTGTTTCATTTATACATTATCTCTTGCGATTTTCATTGTTGCTTAGAAGTATTAAAATTTTGGGGTATTAAACGTTGGTTTTATCACGTTATTATAATCAAATATATGTTATTCTTTTTTCTTGCAACCTACTTATTGAATACTTATTGTGGATGCATTATCATTTATGTTTATTTCTGAACTTTTATTGCTTTCGCCATGATTGTATCTTATGATAGTGTAGAAGAAAGTTGCTATTTTGCCATTATTATTCTTAATTACAATTGTGTGTTATGAATTTTGATAATCTTCGAGATGGTTGTTTGTTTTATTCTGTGTTGGCCATCGCACTAGTAAATTTTATTCACACTAAAGGAATTTCTATGCTATGTTTCAAGTATAGTTATTAGTATTGTGTTCTTGTACGCTCGTTTTAGAATGTTTTTGAGTAGTTGAGTTTCAATTGTCCTTGAATTAGGTATTCAGTTTCGTCTTGTTTTTCTGTTTTGTCGATTTACGAAATTTTTCTCTCTCCCTCCGTGATGTACTACTCGGCATAAATGTAGATTGATTAAGTGAAGTTAGTTTTGATTTAGTGTTATTGGTTCACAATAAATTGTTGAAGAATATTCTTGGCCAAATTAATTAGTATTGAAGTAAATAGGTCTTGTGTTTATTCTATACTTATGAATTATTGTTTTGGATAATTAGTGGGTCATAGTAGGAATTTTTAGGATGAATGTTATTTAAAAAAAAAATTTAAAAAAACAAGGGGAATATACACAAATTACATGTGTCTTAGGGACCATCTTCAAACCCGATCGGCATCTAAGCCTTCCAGCCTCCAAGCCACCCATCACTAGATAATGCAGCGCTCCTCTAATACTACTTTAATTTAACATCTTATGACTTACGCAGGTTCGATTATTTAACTAATGTCTGCATCATGATAGTGGTTAGTACTTTTAAATCATAATTAAAGACAACGAGAATTAATGAATTACTCGGATTAAAATAAAACAAATTTGTTTATTACTTTTAAAACATATCACTAAGTTAAAATAAAAAACACTATTAAATTTTAAGAATAAGAATACTACAACATTTCACTTATCTGAAACGGAGGCATGGCGATGGGTGGTGCTTGGGGTATATTCAGTCTGACTAAATTTTAAACTCTCTGTTAATCTGTAATCTGGCGAGAAATGTCCCGGTTCCTCCTTTTAAGTGGGGGCGAATTACCCCCTTTTTCATCCGCACGCCCTTTGGTCTCGCCTAGTCATTGGTCAGGAACCAAGCGCAAAGTTACAAATTTCTCGACTCCTCTTCAAATTTATGAGTCCATTCAACTTTCCTGACCGGCCGTTGGGACCCCTCAACTTAAGAATCCGACAACATCGTGTCAACAAAAAACAAGGGGAATACACAAATTACATGTGTCTTAGGGACCATCTCAGATTTAGCGCGGGCTCTGCATTTCTGTTTGCAATTTTTAGGTGAGAGTTACCTTTTTCTCATAATGGATTTAGATTTTCTATCCATTATTTTCAATAGGTTTTTGCTCAGTATTATTAACAAAAAAGAGGAAGTTTGGCTGGCCACAAAACATGTTCAACACCACTTTTATATACAATTTTTTATATATAAGCTGTCCTAAATCAGCAATGTTGATAATACTGTAGAATCCATAATTGATGTGTAACATCTTTACTCTCCGTTGCTGGATATTTGTTGGAGTGATTTCGTGAAAAGGGACGGAAATGCGTAACAGGAAGTCGGGGGAAGCACGCGCTGTTTGATTTGACCAATTCAGCGCCTTGGGGGTCTCTTCTCTAGCCTCGTCTAGGGGTCCAACTCTACTAGCAATTAAGACGCCCGCCTACCGCACATACCAGCTAGTCTTATTAGACTTCATCTATACTGATAAAAGAAAGAGTTTGTGTGTTTCAGCTGTTCCGGCGAAATTAAGCAACCCAGATGTTTGAAACTTGGCATGTAGAAGCTATAGGTCGTTATGCTATTAACCTCGAAGAGTTTCTTTGGAAATTAACTTTAGATTTTTTAAAAATTCAATTTTTATGAGATTTTTCAGTTAAATGGAGATTTGATGTCATCAGCCATGCCAAGTCATAACTTTGCGAAAATTAATGTTTCGAGCTGTTTTGGGGGGAATTTCAACACATTTTACAGTAAATATACTTATTTATGGTTGTATTTATTCGTTTTTTTAACTCTTAGTGGAGGAATTACAGTTGTTTTTCGAAAAAAATCATCTTAAGAAAATGTTTTTTCTAAATTTTATTTTTCCGATTGGCAACACTAATTTGATAACAGTAGATAACAGTTGGAAGATGCATTGGTTTTCCAGTTAAGCCTATTATGTATTTTTTCAATAACTAAATTAAATTCGTTTAATATACACTTTTGTTTTGCTTATATTTTGAATGATTATTCCGAACCATTTATGGGTTTAGAATTAGTTTTGTTGTTTTTTTTCACCTTAAAAATTTTTGATTTGTGTATAGTCAATTGTAATTTCTATTTTGGTTTAAGGCAGCGTCACATTTATTATTCTTTTTTCATTTTGACCTTTACATGTATTCATTTGATTCTTCTGTATTGTTTCTGGTTTTAGATTAAACTGTGTCATTTATCTTCCAGAATTTCTGATTTTTTTTTTTGTGGTCAGAGGTTTCATGTTATAATTTTTTTTTTTACAGTAATTCTAAATTGAATTGGTTTAATATGCATTTTTATGGTTTTCAGTTGTTAATGTTGATTGTTTAGATGTTTGTTTAAATGTTGTGTTTACTATTTTAGGTTAAGTGCCACGTTTATTTTATGAACTACCATTAGAGGTAATTATTTTCAATTGTTAATGTTGATTAATATGTTGTTCTAAACAATGACCCAAGTATACGAGCTGTTGAATTTTAGGTATGATACATCCCCTTGCCAAGTTGTCCCAAATGATGGTGATGGCTTCTGTCTCTTCAGTTCAATTTCTTATTTGTTGTGTGCAATCCAGTATTATTGTTTGATGGGGTGTTCATTTATTATCAACAACTGGAATAGATTTAAGGTATTTACACTTGATCATGAATTGAACAACTACTCATCTGGCGAAGCGTATAAAACTGCCATGTTGAACCCTAGGACTTACTGTTCCGCTTCTGAGTTCTAAACTCTGTTCTTTCGGTTTCCAGATTTTTCATAAGGGATATTTCTTTACTGTATTTTGGTGAGAATTTTCAAACTGTGTTAAAAACATGAGGTTCAGTGGCAAAAACTTGGATGTACCTATGTGTTTGTTTCTTCTTATTTTGAATCGAAATTTTTGAAAGCAACACTTGAGTCATCAGAAATTCTTAAGCTGGGAAAAAATGACTATATAAAATCTAAAACCAGAAACAGTACAGAAGAATCAAATGTATACATATAAAGGTCAAAATGAAAATAGAATAATAAACCTGACACAGCCTTAAATCAAAATAGGTATTACAATTGACTACATACAAAATAAATCAAATTTTTAAGATGAAAAGAAATGACAGAATTAAATCTAAACCCAGAAAAGGTTCGGAATAATCATACCAAAAATAAGGTAAAACAATGTATATTAAACTAATTTAGTTATTGAAAAGATATATAACATGTTTAGCTGGAAGACTGATTCATCTTCCTATCAGAATACAGTCTTAAAAAATTAGTCAGATTTTGGTGGATATAGCGTGATTTGCTTTGTGCCAATTTGGTTGTGTCGATGTTAATATGTAAGAATACAAAGGCTAATACAAATTTTATTTATGTATGAGGTTTTTTTTTTTGTTAAACTGAAATTAGTGATGCTATCAATCTGCGGTTATATTTAGGCTATGTATAGCGTGAAACTAAGTCAGCATGACCATTTGGTCAAAATAATAAGTATTTATGTATTATCGCAACCTATGATGGCATTATATGAAACAAAGCACATGGTTGCCAATTCAGTGCGGACAACACATAGGAAATTATTGCTGTTGTCAACTTGAGTTATTAATAGAGTTGGCAATTGTTGCAATAATACATAAGTACCAAAAAATCTTCCTATGATATTTCAGTTCTTACATATTATTGCAACCTATTAGAGACATTACATGAAACAAAACACATGGTGAAAATTTGGAGCTGCCCCCGATAGGCCGAATGGCATGCGCTTAAACGCATAAGTGCCGTTTTTCGTCACAAAAGCAGTTTTGGCTACATCTTTGGGGTGTACTGCCAATTGAAAATAGCCAGAGCTCAGATCTAAAGTACTCATTATTTTCGTGTGAGGAATATTAGTAATTAAATCCTCGATGAGTGGCAAAGGATACCTCGGGTACTTAGTTACCGCATTAAGTTTGCGATAATCCACCGCAAATCTATACGCCTCAGGATTGTCCTGGGGTAATCCGTTCTTCTTATGACACAAAACTACAGGAGATGCGTAAGCCGATTGAATTTGTACGATGGTGCCTTCTCGTAACATCTTGTTTATGTGGTAATCAATGATACCTTGCTTAACTCTGTCATACCTATACGGTCTGGAGACAACTGGAGGGCAATCCCCTGTATCGATTTCATGATATAATACATGAGTAAGTCCCGGTTTGTCGGAGAATAGGCCTTTAAAACTATTAAATAACGATTTTAAATCTCTTTTTTGATTTTGTTTTAATTTTGAATTCGAAAGATCGATTTCTATATTCTCCTCAACTATTTTTAATTCTTCGATTTGCGAATCCGGAATCGCTAAAGACTTTTCCTCGAAATTCATGGTAATCTTCGCGTTTCGTATAAAATCGACAACTAAAATGCATGGATATTCAAAATCCGCTAATATGTGAAAATCCCATTTTTTTGTGAATTCTCAATTCGTATTTCTAATTCTATCGTCCCTACATTGTTGCAACAAGCGCCCTGAGCCGTTATAACTTTTGCATTTGATTTTTTTACTGGCTTATATGAAAAATATGCCCTATACGTTTCTTCAGAGATTAACGACTTTTCGGCTCCAGTATCCCATAATGCCTTAGTGAAGATGACGTTCACTAAAGTTGGCACATACGAGAGTTCTACAGGGGACATCCTTAAGGCAGAAACCCTTATAGGAGGTTTCTCATCAACATGCGATCGATATTGATTTCGAACGCTTAAAAAGTTTCAATTTTTATGACTACCCCTATTCCAATGATTATTCGACCCCCGTTCAAAATTATCACGCCGACCCCTATTTCTATATTGATATCGTCCACCACGATTCTCGAATGCGCGATCATTCCTATCAATACGGTTCCTGTTCTCGAACCCTTGATTATCATGGTTCCTCTGGGGTCTCGTCCCATAGGAAGTTCTATATCCCTGTCCCCTATCATTTTGACGTTCGACTATCCCAGTATCTCTCCAATTTCTATTAGTACGACCTTCGTTAGACCTCCTACTCACATTATAAGCTCGTCTTTCACTATTATTATTGCTCGAACCCGGATTGTCTCTCCTCAAATATATGTCCTCGTACTTTGTAATTATCTGAAGTAACTGCAATTGAGTAGTTGGATTTCTAATCTCTATATATTCCATCAATTGTGGTTCCAAACGAGCAACAATATGCTCGATTAAACTATCTTCCGACATATTTAATCCCAATCTTTTATGTATTTTGAGGAGGCTATAAATGAAATCCGACGGAGCCTGACCGTGACCCTGATACGATGAATAGAACCTGACTTCCAATTCAGTCTTATTCCTAACCACTGCGAAATTTGCTGTCAAAGCCTCTTTCAATTGCGCGAAATCCGTAGCACTCCCTTTCACTATCGAAGATCCGAATACTTCATACCAGTCCAAGGCTCGACCTCGGAGACGCCCTTTAAGAAAATCACATGCCAAATTGTTAGGTACCTCGTAAAACTTAACATTACTGTCAATGTATTCCAAAAATTCTTCTATGTTTTCTACTCCGGAGAAACAAATATCAGGCAAGAGCCTAAAATTGGATCCAACTCCCATCTCGGGGTTAAGGGAGAAATGTCCTGAGGACAAACTCGTTGGGTGCCATTGTCGTGCTCCAGTCCTATCTTGGACTGAGCTCACATTGCCCGACGCTCCTGGTGTAGGAGGAAACATAACATCACCAACAAAAGCCATAACAACAATTATTTATTGAAGACAGACAAACACAATTAACAAGCACAAATTCAATTTATAAGTGGAAACCTCGGAGTGATTCTCTAATACCTTGATTAATCCTGATACTCAAATCTAATACTCAAATCTAATACTCAAATCTAACATTCAAATCTAATATTCCCGTCTAAGTAATCTCAGCTATCAAAATGACAAGGAGACGAACTCTTGCTAACTTCAGGTCGGTACTAAATCTAATTGTTTTGATTCCTTTAATGATTAATCTAATACTTTACTATAATACTATCAAATACGCGCTAAGCTCGTTGAAGTGATCCGTAGACGATACTTACATTTAGTTTGGCAATTCCTTCTTTCTCACACTCACTAATATTTACGAAATCTAGACTTTATATAGTCGAATTAATTAGCATATAACTATCTCGTGTTTTCCCCGAAAAGGCTGTGAAATAGAATAAATGCTGACCCCAAAGTTACCCAAGAGGATTAGTTTGGAAATTCCAGTGGATAGCCCCGTCACGAGGCAACAAAACATTTGACTAAAATTAAAACCGAAAAAATGTTTCTCTCTCTCTCTCTCTCTCTCATTCTCATTAGATCAATTACTAGTTCATATAATATTCAAATTACGTCACAGATACACTAGGATTCATAAAATTACTGGACTGATTGAAATTATTCAGTTTCCTACATGTAGAACAATAAAATAATTAATTCATTGAGATATAAATTTATAATACTACACATTCAATTCGAGTTGTATGAAAAAACAATATTAAATCAGTTAATGTTATAATAGCATTAAAAAATTTAAAGAGAAAGTATATTTTTTTAATCAATTAATTCTACGCTAGTTTTTACTCCAGTGAACAATAAATGAAAAAGTTCTTGATAAATTGTAATCTTTTAACAGTTAAATAAAATTGATAGCAATATTTATATTAGATTCCCCAAATAGAATGACAATTTCTGTTACTAATGCATAGATATAAAAGGAACCCACATAGAATCCATTCTTCATCAATTTTGTCGATTTGAAATCCGTTTAATCGTGACGTGAAGATGCGTTCTAGTGTTCTGAAGACTTTTTAGATTTATTTTACAATTTTCCAGAAGTTTAAACATGGTGCTGAGAGAAGCAATTCATATTCAAATGAAAGATTCAGAGGAAGGATTACACTTTTGCAGTCAGTAATATAGATGTGTAAGAATCATCAATATACAACATTGACAACAAATGAAGCATTTAAATTTTCATTTTTATAAACTGGTTATATAATCCTAGAACTATCAAAGCGTAGTTAATTGTAAAAAAATTAAACGTTTGTATCGTAATAAGTGGAGTTATGTATTCTAATTAAATGGGAATATTTACTTATCCCCCTATTCTTATTTATAAGCCAATTATGTGTCATGTATTAATTTTATATGAATAGAATTATAAAACTATATTCTCAATGTAGCGAAAAACAGAAACGCACATATCCTCTATCTTAAATGAACTTTGTGAAAATTTCATTTGAGTTCTAACTTATCGTACAATACTTCATACAAAGTCTGGGCCTCTCCAAGATGGTCCTCGTGGAAACAAGAGAAAAGACGACCTCTGTGTAGGAATCCAACCCCTTTGAGACCCTGTCAGCTTCTGGCAAAGTCTCTGGAGGCAGAGCCTTCAGATTCTTAAAGAGGGGGAGAATTAGACTCTGTTTCTCCTTGACGCTCATGTCTGCAGATAACCCAAGCTTCAAAATGCCTAACAGTGTCCCAGGGCCGATCCTAGGGTGTCGGCCGCCCGCGTGCGAAGACATAATGTGCCGCCCCCCTAGAGAATTGGACTAACACGAAAATATTTAATTACTTATTATAATACTTACGTATAAACTAATTTATTTTAATACTTATGTTTTTAATTACTTATTTAATACTTATGTTTTTAATTACTTATTTAATACTTATATATTGAGATTATAAATTCATCTACCTGTATCAGAGTAATGAATAAAACATTTGTAAACATGCAAAAATTTGAAGTGCAAAACTTTATTTTTTGGTCAGCTAAAGGGTTATGATCGTAACAAATACTTTACAAAACATTAATAAATATTACATTTGAAATAAAAATAGACATTTTACAATTAGAAGAGCAAAGCAACAGTATTTACTCAAAAAGTATAATCTAATAAAAATGTTCTAAAGCATAAATTTTGTGAAACGAAAAGTATATACATACAAATCTGTCCTTCTACAAAGAATACTAAACAATTTATTATAAAATATGCTTTCTGCATTTCGGCGAAACAAATTTGTCAGTAATTTTGGTAAAATCAATTTTTTCAGAAATTTCGGATTCAATAGAGAATGTGTCCATATCTGAAAACCTTTCTTGTGTCGTCTATAAAAACTCCTAGAAAAAATTCTAAAATATATACCTTACCATCAGTACTGCTCACACATCTAATAAAAAACTTTATTTATTTTTTGAGACAAATATCTGATTAGAATAAAAAAATATAGTATAATATCTTGCTTTTTTGACAATACGTGTTATCTCATTACGAATAGGGCCGTGGTAGCCTAGTGGCCAAGGTAAGGGACTCGTGGCAGGCATGTCATGAGTTTGAGCCTAGTGCCGCTTAAGACCTGTCGTGTAGGGGAGCGATGCACTTTAAATCTGTCGGGTTTTAAACGTCCTCACGTCGGCGTGGTGTGGCAGTTAAGAGAGGGGTACCAGCTCAGGTGTCGTCCTCGTCACTTAACCATGGTTCAAAATTACAAGGTACGTCACCAAAAGCTTTCGTGTAGCTGAAAAGTGCGACGTAAGTATTCACTCACTCACTCATTACGAATAGATTCGGCTAAAATAGTAATTATTTCATTTTGAAAAAGCTGCCCTAAGTAGAGTGGAATACGAGTTTTGTGTTATTTTTGCATTTTCTGACATTATTAAGGTGTTCTGAAATAACTGGATCAAATTTGGCCAATATCTAAACTGTCTTTAAAAAATACATATTATTTCAACTTCGTACTAGTTCCTCTGAATGTCAACTGGCTTAAAATTGTACTTCAGCAATCATTCTTTCAATGATGTCGCGGCGCCATCGCTATTCTCTCGATTGTATACATTTTGTAGTTCCGCGTCAATGGTACAATTTTATTTCAGCCTTGTCTTTAATTTGCACCACGATCTTATACACTTAAAGTGTTTTAGAGTATTTTCATGGTTATCATAATAGTAAAAAATACATTGTACTTCTCATTCCAATAAAATTCTGTCTTATATTCCTCCAAAAATGTCATTTCGGGATATTTTCGATAACATTTAAATATTAACACCTATGCAATCTTATTTGAAAATAAATGTATAATAATTCCACCAAATTTTATCTCTCTTTAAATTAAAAAAAAAGAAGTAAACATTGAAATAACTGACCTTATTGACCTAATTCCCAAATTTTAAATATTCCGAAAGATTTTTTAAGAAATGCATTTTCGATACTTCGATCCACAATAACACAATTACTTCTAACAATCTATTCTTAATTGTAACATAATACTACTAAATTTCTCTTGATGGGCAAAAAAGAGAGAGAAACCATCTAAAAACACATGTGTTCTATTGACTTAACGCATGATGATTCAGAAAAAAAAATTACAGTAAACTAGACAAATAAATCGCATTTTTTCAATAGTAATGAAGGATGTCGTTCTGGAAGTGGAAGCTGTCTTATGATAAAAAATTGAGCATTTGTAAAGGATTTTCCCTGAAATCCATCAATGATTGGGAATCAGAATGAACACCTGCCATAATCAAAACAAAT
Organism: Trichonephila clavata; assembly: GCA_019973975.1. Taxonomy (NCBI): domain Eukaryota; kingdom Metazoa; phylum Arthropoda; class Arachnida; order Araneae; family Nephilidae; genus Trichonephila; species Trichonephila clavata. Next base: position 9,887 of record BMAO01036625.1, on the reverse strand, counting down.
ATTATTTTTCAATCCTTTCATAAGTCTCACAAAACCAAGAAAGGAAGTGTTCATATATAAAGTATTGGAGTCAAAGCGAGGAAGATGAGATATTTAATTATAAGTAAATCACTTACGTTTGGAAATAATCATAACTCCTGTCTCAAAGAATCGACTTCTAGACGATTGGATTCTAATATCTTACTGACTGAATCGTCAAATATTAATTTTAAATATTAATTAATTAATCGACGAGTCGCTCTTGTCTAGCTTTCAATTACTTCACGTTATATAATCACAAACTTCTATCATCTAGCTCCTAACATCTTTCTATTTCTCGGTCCTTAAAGTTATTGCTTAAATATACGACAAGATTTACATAGATCATATCTTCTTCTTCGGGAGAAGGTTTTCGATTGAATAACATTTAAAATAATAGAATTTCTCCTAGATGATTAGTGATAGCTACGCCAATAGATCCATTACACATCAATTAATATTATTTCAATTGAATCCAAGGATGAAATTTTACAAACCATGTGCTCTTAACTATAGCTATGGATATGTATATACAAAATTATTTCATTGACATTAAAATCAGCTAGTTTTCTTGTAACTCTGTAATCCTTTCAGTTAAAATCGTTATGTTCTTATGTGAATTTATTTATTTTTTACATAAATGTATACGGATATATTACCAAAAGAGATTTTTTAAAGCTAAATATATTATTTTTACAGTCCACTTTTTCATAAAGGCAATACAATAAAATATTACTTAATAAGGTAAATATATAGTAGTACCTTCAGTGGCCAAACCGAGAATATTAGACCTTCAGTGGCTAAACCGAGAATATTAGACCTTCAGTGGCTAAACCGAGAATATTAGACCTTCAGTGGCCAAACCGAGAATATTAGACCTTCAGTGGCTAAACCGAGAGACCTGCAAAGTCTGGTTTGGGGACCAAAGTGTACTTGTCGTCAGTTAGGCTTTGGGTCCCCCGCAATGGGGGTTTATTGAGGGTATGTTACACTATTGAGTACTTTCCAATAAGGAACCTTGTGTTTGACACAATATGTCCTACAGTCAGAAATTTAAACTCACCAGACCAGACATTGGGTATTTTGTCATTTAAAATGCTAAACAAATTAATTTAATTAGAAATTCAAATCGTATTAATCTTTAACTAAATAATATACAAATAAATACCTTAGTCAGGGGTTTTTTAAAATTTAAAGCTCATGGAAAATTAAAATTCTTAAAAGAAAATGTTTAATTTCTGAATAATGGTTTGAAATGAGCAATAAAATCTTGTACTTACAGAAATTTATTGAAAATATTCCGTTGTACGAATCTTCTTGAAAGTTTGTGCATTGTGTCAACCTAATCTAGCACTTTCATTTCTAATGTAAATCCAAAGAAAAAGCACCCTCATGAGTTCCTGTCGCTTTATTACATATTCTATTTTGACTCTCAATCGAAGCGTGGAAAAGACAATGTTGCAATCTTGTATTCCTTTCCTCTGTTAAATTACAATGATTCATCAGGACAGCACTTTATTTCATTTATTTAAAGAGAAACACAAACTTTTTTTGTATTTGAAATCTTAAAATTTTACAAAAAAGAAAAAAGAACTTATTTCAGTGTCACTTAAATAGAATACCCCTTAATAAGAGCTAGACACATAAGGCCCATATTCAAAGAGACTGGTAGCAACATTAATTGTGCCTTATTCGGAGGTGTACCTTGTGACGGATGCAATTGCAATTTGCCGAACGCTGCACTAAACAAAATATTGTTTTGTGCACATTTGTCACCCTTAATGTAGTAATATCATATACAAAAGATAATTGTTTGTACCTGTGTCCCGGGGTCGGGGGCCCATATACTTGCTACAACAAATCGTCACACAGTGTAATTTTTATTTTTTAAAGAGATATAGTCGTTACAAATTTTACTAGAAGTAGTCGGCATTTCAATTCATTTTAATATGAAATTCCATGTATTTAAATAAGATACCAGGTTCCCAAAGTATAAATAATAGCATTTCAAAAAAATATCTTCATACCAATTTTTTCCATAACAAAAAAAAAAGGTATTTTTCAAATTCGGTCCAAATGCCTAAAAATTTGCCGCCTCGGACATGGGACCAGTTTCCCCGGCCCTAGAGCCACCTCTGCTGCTAACATAGAGAAAATAGTAAACATGGTAAGGGGTTATATATATATATATATATAAGTGGGTTAGATCATGTGAAAATACTCTCCAACTAAGAATATATATGTAAGCGGGCAGACATAGATCAGGATTACCACATTAAGCTCCTACAACATAAAATTAAATTTAGAACTTCGCTAACATAAACAATACTATGTTGATATTGAAGTGTTTTTCAAAGAGGCTTTGTAATTAAAATCATTTACTTAAAAAAGTCAAAAGAAGCAGCAAAATTTTTTTCTTATAACTTCAAACCAAATGATACTACTAGAAACTACCTTTTGATAGAGGAATAACTCACTAAAAAGGAAAACAAGCATTATTCATAAGCGTTGTAAAACCATAAGCAAAAATCGCTTATTTCCTCTATTTTGTTTTTCTAAATTGTAAGGTTATCATTAAATTGAAAACTTTTACTTTCCCCAAGTTCATATTGAATGTAAACCTTCTTAAATTAACCGTATTAGATGTTTTCGCTAGGCAAATTTCGCAAAAATCCTTTTGGAGGCGCCTTTATTAAGCATCGATCTACATACAGTGCGCTGCTAGTGCACTGTGCAAAAAACAAAACCGTTTTTAATGCGGTATTGTCGGCTCCATTACGAATTTTTTCTATCAAATGATGGATGTTTGTAACTCATAGACATTTATGAACAATCGGCCAACAAATTATACACTAACATTTTAATTTTCTTAAGGTATGCTGTATTATTGGGACTTGATTTTTCAATAATTAATCGAAATTCAAGATATTTATTTGATTTATTATAAGTTTTATTTTTATAAATTCGTAAAAATTTTGTTTGATTGATCAAACCATAAACGGCCTGCGGCCGCCCCTTCGCTTGGCTGCCCGCGTGCGGTGCACGCGCTGCACACCTGCTAGGATCGGCCCTGGTGATACGTTGTTTTTATTATATCCAACGTTGAAATTGTAGATTCACACAGGTAGGTAGAGCAAAAGAACGATGTTAAATGAATTGCAGCTTTTTTTTAAATTAGGTTACTTTACTTCGTTCATTAGATTCCAAAAGTTATTCTTTTAAAATTGCGTCCTTTTGAAAAAGAAAAATGTTGTGCTTCAAGAGAGATAAAGAGAATATTTAAAATATTTCTCTTTCCACTATTTTGCTTTGCAGAGCTTGTCTTGTAGTGTGTCAGCAATCACGACTCTTTAGATACCGTACCGCTATATAAACTGGGATGTTTCGGTCACACCTGCTACAGCTAGACGGCTGCCACAATTTAACCTCTTTCAAAATCTAAGAGATCCAACATTTTAGGATTTTGAAAAAATCTCCAATATATCTATAACGAATACTACCAGAATATATACATTTCAATTAAAAAAATATCTGGTAGCTATTACTATACTTAAATGCTTACAAAGTGCATTAAAAAATATCGCTTTTATTCATGGGTGTTTCCAGTATTTTGATAACCACCTATGTTTCTTTTAGTATGCACGTCTAAGATTTTATGTGAAGGGGATCACCCCAAAATATCTTGGCGGTCCACCGGTCGATCGCGATCGACTTAATGCCCACCCCGGCTCTACAGCAACGAGAGGGGACAAACCTAGTACTTTGAACCCCGGTCAGAAAATCAAGACAACGCTTGAACTGGCACTCCATTCTCCAACGACACACCCACATAAATGCATTGAGCTACGACAAATTTAACGTACACACAGTTGTTCTTGAGTTTCATCGGAACTCGGACTAGACAACGCGTCCATGAGTCTGTGACCCTGACGACGGGGCTATGGCAGCCAAGATTAAGAAACGATCCCAAACATTAAGGTCGTTTATTGGTTACTGGAAGTAAGTGATAAACGAATGTGAATTGAAAGAAAGAAGCCCAACTCTAAAAATGTTTCGATGGGAAGTCTGTTCCATAGAAGCAGAGTTGAAAAGGAGGTACTTTGATTTGATTGAATGAGTGGAAGAAGAAACTGGTAAAATAAATTTCAAGTCGATGCAAGTCCCGTGTAAGATGCTCCAATGCTACCCTTCGATAGCAAGAAAGAAACCAATGCATGATTTCTGATATGGGTCATCAGGATATCAACAGGAAAGAAGAATTGGATATTTTCTCTTAAGCAAACTATCAAAATGTAAATAATCACCCGCACATAGAAAGTCTACTAGAAAGAACGTATCCATTATCATGAACAATGAAAGTAATTACTGCCCATCAGTAGGGTGCATATGACCCTTGACTTATAACAGAGTGGGCTCGGGTTCGATTTTCGAATAAGGCACGGATGTATCTTCGGTAAAAGAAGTCGGACTTTTGCTTGAAATCAATTCTCGACTCAAATGGAAAGCTGCACATCCCTTCGGTTCTATGCTGGGATCATCGTTTGCAATCAATAGTTTCTACTCTTCTGTGTTTGTATTGTATGTTTCTGTTCTTCCCTATCTCGTCTTTCCTATGTGTCCCAGGATAAAAGACACGGGCACAACAATGAATGTCGAAGATTCGAAGCCAATTTGAAGAAAGAATCTCAATCATTAAGGTCATTCTTCTTAAGGCAAGTCTGCTAGTGGCTCCATAGAAGTAGAATCGTCTTTGAATCAGTTGAAAAAACGAAATCCATGCATTAGTGGCATAACGGAGAACATTTGGGTCCCCTGCAAAGTCAGGGTTTGAGTTAGATTTTACAAAGGCGACACTTGTGGCGACAGCCAGGATTCGGGTCCCCTAGAACCCTGCCCCCCTCGATGCGGGGGTATACATTACGCCACTGCCGTGCATTCTTATTGTGGTGAACTGGTAATCCATGACTTGAAAGGAAATAAGAATTCGAGACTTTTTCCCTAGAAAAGTATCTGGATGTAAATTATTTTTAACTCACCCCCAGAAACTTTGCTAGAAAGAACATTTCGAATACCAAGCACAATGCAGAGTTTCCAATCATGCAGATCCACCTTAAATCTCTAAATAGTCTTCCAGCAGTCCGAAACATAAATAAATGTCATAAGTGAGACGCTTCTTTGGAAATTCAAAAACAGAATCACAAACATTAACGTCTTTCATCAGTTACTGAAACTCAACTTTCAGACCGATAAAGGTCTCGAGGAAATTTGGACCCATTTTGCTGTCTTTCAATCTCCAGAAGGGAACAAATAAATGCATGTTGATTCTGGTCAACAGGAAATCCACATGAAAGAAGAAAATTCGATATTTTTTTCGAAATAAACTATCTGAATGTAAATTATCACCCTCATCCAGAAAGTCTAGAAGCAAGAATGTATGGATTAATATGCATGGTGAAAGAAGTTGGCAGTCTTCAAGATCTGTCTTATATCTCTAAATAAAATTTGAGTAGACCAAAATATACATATATGTCATCCGTGAAAAAGCTTCGGTTTAAATTCAAGGAAAAGGGATCATGACCATCAAATACTCTTACTGGAAGAATATTTTAAGATCCTTGGAAGTCCAGTAAAAGACGAATGTAGGAGCCTTTTTCATTCTGTTAAATCGTTAGACAATCTTCAAACAGTCCAAAATATAGATCAGCGTTTCTCAAACTATAGGGCGCTCCCCCTAGGGGGTGCGAACATAACGAAAATACTTTCCATAACGAAAAAGGTTAAAAAAATTAATTTACTGGAATGAAGTAAAACAAAATACTTTCTGACAGAAAAAATACACATTTACACTGGTATAATTTATATATATATATATCATATGGTGATATTACGTCATTAAAAATAAAAGTTTTCACTTCAATACGCTCATTAGCTATCTTTCATCCTATAATCAAATTAAAAAAACATTTGTTTGATTTGCTGTAATCCCCCGATGAGAGTTTTTTTTTACTACGCTTTCGTTTTAAACCTAGAATACTACACTTTCAAATGATGATGATGATGAATGCCCAAAGGAACCGAGCTCACCCGAAGACGGGTGCAGTTTCAGAGATAAAACAAAGCTCAGACCCAGAGAAAAATTCTAGGAAGATAAAAAATTCCTGATTGTTACTATTATTGAAATACCGTGCATTAGCTGCAAAAAGAAAAGGAAGACTTAATTCACTTTTCATCCAAACAGCAGAATATATTTGCTGATCATCTGTTTGACCTTCGAACTTACTGGTATGGTTAGTTCCGTCCCTTTTTATTTTAGAGAAGTTGTAAATAATGTATTTCTGTTGCGCTTTGTTCCATTTGAAAGAGTTTTATGATATTTGGAAAAGTTCAGAGAGAACTTTGAAGGATTATTTGGCCAACGAGAGTATTCTGAAACATATAAAGTATAATGGGAAACATTTAACACACAATCCTTTTTTAGAACTAACACATGCATGTTTTTATATTGAATACACTTTTTAACCCGGGAGTGGTCACGCGAGGTGTAAAGTCACCCCGGGCTCACGAAATCGTTAATTCTGGGAAAACTGTTTGTTACCAATGACCTTGAGTATACCTGTCAGTACCCTCCTATATGACAGTCCTCATGGGAACTAAAATGCATTTGTCACATATCTCCCTTTTTTTTGAGAGTGGCAAAGGTTTTTTTTACCAATCTTAAGGTACTTGTTTTAACCGAGTTCCCCACGCGACCACTTTTGTTCCAAAGCATTTTCCATAAGCATGCTACATTTCCCCCTACGAACAGCTTTGTGGTTTTGATTGCTGTGTTGTATGACTTATTATGGTTTATAAATGTAAATGAGCCAGAATATTAAAAAAATCGGCATCTGTGATCTCTATTGAAGGAAGTTGAAACTGATCAAGCAAGGAAAAAAAAACCTGCCGAAATAATGCATATGAATCATAATCGCGAAAGTAGATTTGAGAAAAGCGATGAGCACGAAACGAAAGGAAAGTTTCAATTGCTAACTTAAAGAACTCCATCAAGAAAAATCTGAAGTCCTAAGTGTACCGCAAGACACACTTTGCCTTGTCAAAAAGACGTAAGCAAGAAAAAGTTTAACAGGATATTTTTCGATCCTCACAAAGGATAACAAAACTACAACAACGTGAACAAAATCTGACAGCCTTGCTTTCAAATAACATTCCTGTAATGTTAGCGAAAAGTGTGTGTGTCCTTTATTAAGGTCACGCACATTTGAAACATTTTAATTCAGTTTGATTGGATTTTTTCTCAATTAACAAAGAAAAATTTACAAGTCCTTGAAAATAAGTAAGTATATTTTCTCCTTGATTAAATTATTCACTGGAATTCTGATTTTTATCATACAATAAAAATAATTATTAAAAAAAAGAATTGGAGTGACTCAGTCTTTCCGCGAGACCATTAACGTTAGTATCAAGTGTGCGCCTGCTCTCGGAATAAAATATTTTGAAGTCTTCTCGCTTTAAATATTTTTTAAAAAAAACACAATTATTCTTCATTGGAATTTTACATATATTGTTTTTCATTATTTAACATTAATTCTAAATGAGGATTAAAATTACAGTTCATTTAAAACAATTTGCCATTCATTAAAAAAATAATTTTCCATTTTTGTGTACATTGGTTTTTACAATTCATCTGTTATATCAAGAATAACATTTTATTTTTTTAAAAAAATAAACTCGAGCGGGTACTTCAGCCATCCTATTTAGAAATATATCAGTACTACACAATGTATTTTATAATTAATTTATTTATACTAAATTAAGAACAAGTTTAATAATTATTATAGTGACTTCAACGGGCTTGTCTTGCAGAGCAAAGTTTTTCAAAGGAAGACTTAATATTAGATATTGACACTCTGAGTTCTTTTTATGTATTTAGCTAAGATCTACACTTTGTCTTCAAAGGAGCCACCGCAGAAAATCCGGTTTCATAAATGTAGGATATTAAAAATGGTAATAATACGAAACGCTTTTGTTTTCTGTGCAGAAAATTCATCATCCACCTCTGCCCAAAATTTAAAGAGTGATTTGTTCCAAAATTGCCTTTTAATTTTGCACCTGAATGTGAAATCTATGAAGATTTCTTCTTTAGCAGTTGAAAGCCCTTCTGGGGTATTTTGAAATGTATATATATATATATATCTCTAACACACTCGTAACTTGCTATCAAGTTGTTCTCAGCAAAAAAATATTTCTTTAAATTCTTTGCCATCTTGACTCAATGACATTCAATTGTTTTAGAAACAATTTTCCCATGTTGTTCTTCATCTTTGTAAGTTTTAACACATTTGTCCACATTTTAAAACATTTCTAGGTTTTTTTTTTCCTTAAATTTCCCGGCTCCATAATTCTAATTTTCTACAAAAAGCATTCACTTTATCACTTGTGTCAAACATATGTACATTTTCTCCTTGAAATTGAAGATTAAAGAAATTTAATTTCTTGGAATATATCAACCAAGTATAGCTCAACTTCCTTACAAACAAACCATCTCGATATTTCTTAGCTTCTGTTAGGTTTTCCTCTTGGAGAAAAATGGCACAATTTCATTTCTTAATTCCTAAATACGTTGCAAAAATTTCCCACGTGATAAGCATCTTGCCTCGCAATAGAATAGCAACAATGAATGTACTGCACCCATGTCTTTGCCAAGTCCAGAGAAGATTCTTGATTTCAGAGGCATCCGTTTGATGTAATTTACAGCAGTCACAAACTGTCGTTAGCACAATATTCAGACCAGGACTCTCATTTCTTTGGAAGCCAGAGCTTCTCTGCGGATTATGCAATGTGTCCAGATGCACAGTGGAGATTTTTGTTTCACGAGTTCTTGTATACTTTGAAATCTTCCAGACATTGTACGAGCACCATCGGTGCATATTCCAACACAATTTTTCCACTCAATGTTTGCCTCGTTTATAAAATCCTTTAAAATACCAACTAATGCTATTACTGTTGCTTTTGTTTTATTGGTTTACAAAGAGGTAGTCCTTCTACTACTGACAATATACCATCCCAAAATCAAACATGCGTAACGAAATGGCATCTTTATTGCTATCTGTTGCTCGCCAAGCTGAATTAAAAACAATTTATCACGCAACTTACCAAAAAGCTGTTGCTCTACATCTTTCAGCTATATCATCAATTCGAACGGGCAACGGTAGTATCATTTGATAGAGGTATGGATTGCAACCTTTTGGCAAAAATTGTCTCCAAACACAGTTTCTACGATCTCAGTTGCTGCAGACAAAATAAGCTCTTCGCCAGTAGTGTGAGGCTTTTTACATCTAGCTATTTTGTATGATACTTTGTAAGAAGTAAGTAAAGCCTTTTAATTCACTGACAAAGTTTTTTGTTCTTCATATGATTTTTATTTTTAATTCAAAGACTCTAGGCTTGTTAATGTACTCACTATGAAACATTTCAAATGTTTTTAAGGTTAGTTTAAGGTAAGGTCCAAATGTTTATTAGGTTTCATACTGTCTGCTGCCAATATATTTTTGAGCAAGTAACACACAAGGGCTTTTCTTCTTCATTTACTTCAGTAGTGGTTAATCCAAACTTTAAGTATTCTTGAGAATATTTCATTGATTTAATTTTTGGAATTATGCTCGTCTGTGCACTTGTTGATACTTCATTATCGTCGAATATTTGCTTACGTCTGAAAAATTTATCCATGATTTTGTTTTAATCTACTGCCGTAAATACTTAATGAACTTACCGTGAATTACTACTAACACGCAAATTAATAAAATGTACATTTAAGTATTGACTTGACCAAGCTGACTGGAATTGTAAGAGGTACAGCATTTTTACATGTT